>NJDC01058237.1:0-29886 GCA_002245475.1 Calephelis virginiensis
TAAAAATTAATATCCATTGAGCTGTACCTGCTGGTAGAACGAATATAACTCTTAAAGCGCATACTGAGACATCGATATCTGTTTTTTAGGGTTGCCAAAATTTATTTGGCTGAATATAAGTAACATTTTTAAAAAAGAAATAAGTAGGTAATATAATATAGTCCTACTAATATTATAAATGCAAAAGTTTGTAAGTTTGTTTGTTACTTCGAAAAAATGATCCTGTAGGACCATTAACTACGCGGGCAACAGCTAGTCTTATATATAAAATTCTTGTGTCACAATGTTCGTTCCCGTACTCCTCCGAAACGGATTGACCGATTCTCATGAAATTTTGTGAGTCTATTGAATAGGTCTGAGAATCGGCCAACATCTATTTTTCATAACCCTAAGTGATGAGGGTGAATCACAGCAAAAAATAAATAGCAGAACAACGTCTGCCGGGTCACATAGTTTATAATAATTTTCAAAAAAATATGGTGTTTTACGGGAACACTAATTTGCCCAAAATTGAGAAATAAGTATGTTTTTTCTTTTTTTTAGTTTAAGTATTAAAATTAACACTGATTCTTGGTATTGAAGCATAGCATTTTCGCGTACCTTCTATATGTTTCTTCAACAGTAAAAGGTACGGAGACCATAAGAATATTACAATACGGTATATCATAGTACGTTTGGCAACCCTAATTAAAATGCATATTCTAAGTAATAAATGAAAAGATTAAGGTACAAATAATATAATAATACTTATATTATAAATGAGAAAGTTTTTTTATCGGTCTATCTGTCGGTCTGACTGCTGGACAAATTTTGATGGAATTTGACACGCATATATAGTCGAAATCAAACATAAGCTCCTTTTTCAAAAAAATCAAACAGCTAACTATTTAAAAAAAAGAATAAATATTTATATGAAAATGTATCGTACGCTGAGAAGTCGCAGGTTAACGTCTAGTTATACATAAATCACTCACATTAAATTCAAAATACGAACCTCACAACAAACTAAAATACCTTTTAACGTGTAACTTGCAAAAACGCTTTCCAACAAACGTAACCTTGAAGGATTTTTTTCTATCTCCCGATTTTTATTTTTAAATTTGGTTTTTATCTGTGGTTAAAACTAATCTGGCAAGCAGTATTTATAACCGTCGAGAACCCCAGCGTGTATTATAAAAAAATAAAATGCTTAGTACGTTTGAACAAAATGATAAAATCCGTATCTCTACATAGATGATAACAATTGTTACTAAAAACTTAATAGATAAACCTCTTTTACGTGCTAAATTATTTACAGTAAGGAAAATACTAAAACGAATTAAATTAAATGATTGAGTGAAAAACTAGAAAAAAATGTATTGCACTTGACACTTGGTATTTCAAAGTTTCTACCTACCCAAGGGACTTGGGGTGAAGAAGTGTTTGTATATTTGTAATATATCTGCAACCTGAAAATACTAAACCGATTAAGTACAATAATTTTCTAGACCAAAGAAAATTATTTTGAACAAAGTACCACCGCCTATTCTTGCCGTCCTAACTGCTTGCCCTGTTTCTCTTCCGTCTGTTAACAAAAAAATCAAAATAGTTTTAATACAAGTGACTGTGACAGCAAAACACGCGGACGAAGTTGGGACTCCAACTCCAACTACTCCAATTAGGCATTAGGTATCACGTCGCAATTGTATTATTCTTATTTCGAAAGGCAGAAAATGATTCCGAAATGGTGCCATATAAATTTTATCAACATTCTACTAGTAGTCATCAAAAACGACTAGTCTAATCAAAACAAAATTAATATAGAGCCACTTTGAAATCGTAACCTATCGACCTATAAAATAAAAATCAAAATTTGTTTATAATTGGCTCCGTAAAGAAAAAAACATACAAAAAAATTATAGACATACAGTCGAATTAAAAAACATCTTCCTTTTTCAGATTCGGTGATAAATAAAATATAAACGTCAACAATTCAACGAAAGATTTACTCTTACAAAATCATGAATTTAAATATTTCCAAACAAACACGTACCAGAGTAACAAATTAACCAAATTATCCAACACCCATTCAAAACATCAGACTACAATGTTTTTTAGACTATTTTTAAGTATGACAAGATTGATTATCACGTTGTAACACAATGAATCGCACGAGGCGTTTTAGGAATTCTGTCACCTCTGACGTAAACGTGACGAAAGTTCATTGAAGTGTGCGTGTAGAGGCGGGGCAGACCCACGCAGCTTTCGGTTGGCACGTAGGTATCCATACGGAAGCGCACGTGCTGTGGGGCACGCACTACGGCCGGCACCCCTAACCCTTAGAATGAATGAACTTTTTTGACCGCGTCGGTAGTCGAAGGGTTAGCGTACTCTCGCATACTTAGGGTTATATAAATACATTTGTGTGTATTATAGATACTATTTTTAGGATCTGGATGTTTGTTAACAGTTGTTTCCCTAAATACGTATGCCTTTGTGATAGTTTTGTTGACTAACTAGCTGTCCCGGCGAACTTCGTTCCACCCGTTCAGTTTATATAAGGGAAAAATAAAGTATAATTTTTCCCATTTTCCTTGCAATTTTCCCAGTTTTTCTCTTCATAAGAACCTTTTTCTGATAATAACTAACATAACAAAAGAAAGAATTACCCAAATCGGTTCAGTAGCTCGGAAGTTATGCGCTTACCAATAAATTTAGCAATTCATTTTTATATTATAGAATATACCCATATTAGTGACAGCATTCTTTAGTAATCAAATTTGTCAAAAATAAAATTACAAATGAAAATAACCAACGTTCAAAATTATTTTAGACTGATACAATAAATCCGCAGATATACCTGTTAGCATGGGTTTAATTCGAAAACTAAAAGTTACATAAAAATGAAGTGTACAGCAGGTTGATTTTACGAAGTTTATTTGGCAAGGATAAAACCGTGGTAATAAATAGGAAAATTCAAAATAATTATTCTTTTACTTTTTCTCTATTTGTCTAGCTATTATTATTATGTGTTCCGTTGAAGACATTAAAAAGTATTTAACTTGGTTTGCTTAAAAAAAATTCAGTAAACATTATTATAGGGCTGCCACAAAAAATATGCAGATTAAATAGCATTAAACTAAAAAGATGAGCAACTTATGAAAACACCATGAATTTTAAAATAATAATAAATCATTTATTATAATCGTAAATTTATAGGCAAAATTACAAACCCTACTTTATTAAAATAAATCAAGGATTCCATACGAGTTTGGGAAATAGGAAAATTTGTTTATTTATTTGACCTTCTTTCACTTTTAAATTTTATGTACATCTATTTTTGAGCACATAGTTTTTGTTGACATCAGTAAAAATCGATGAAAAGTGCTGCACATTCATTTAAACGATAACAATGTTAATTACTTACCTAATTAGCCCAGTTTTACTATTTGTTCTGAAAACAAATCAGTGTCAAACGCCATTTAGTTCTGTTATTTATTACGTAGCATTAGTACCTATTCTGTAGTAAAAGCTTGACTTTTAATATTGGTAATACAATGCCATAATGGTTTCATAAAGCCTGGTTGATTGGTATATACTACATTAAGTTCAATCTTAGTAATTTTTTATCGATTTTGAAAAAAAGGAGGAGGTTATAATGTACTACTACTTTTTTTTTTTTATGTAGGTATATTAATCGATTTCTCCGTCATTTCTGAATCGATTTCAAAAAATGTTTTTATTTTAAAGAGCGTATTTCTGAGATGGTGCCATTGCCAGAAATTTGGATACATAAATGAATAATTATTGAAACCGGAATAAGCTTTTTACAATTACACTTCGTTTAAATTAAAAAATTATCGCTTCGCTTAAATTATCTTTATGCCCATGTCCCCAAAGAGATAGGCAGAGACACAACTAAGGCACTCACGACTAGCCGAAGACACGAAGGATCGAACCCGGGACCTCTAGAAGTTAAGTCCGACTTCTAGAGGTCCCGGACCACTTTCGACCGGTTCAGACCGCTAGACTACAGAGGCGGTTAAATTTAACTGAATAGCAATAATATTTATTCCTTGAAATTAAACTGATCCGTGGCTATGTTTTGATGTTGTCAAACAATTATTAAGATTTTGCATAATGCGAGAATATTGTTTATTGCATTTTGTGGGGTCTACCGATAAAATTATTACACCAATATAATTTTCCTTAAAACTATTACATATCATAAAATCACAAGATCTTCTTTAATAATTAGTCCTTCAATAATAAGGAAAATAAGAGTTTTATTGAAGACACATTTAGTTATTAGTTCAATTTCTTATCGCACAGAAATAATGACAAAATATATAGCAATTTCTGCAATTAGTCAAACTGTTTTTTAAAATTTTGACAGCTGTCAAATAACAATACTAGTAGCTGTCTTTTCTCTTCGTATTTTTCTCGCTGTCACAAGTAAAATAAAAATATTATCATATACTTCATTAAGAGTTAAAAATAAATGTAAGCTTGTAACTTGAGTTGTAAATATATTTGCCACAAAAATGCTTTAAATTCATAAAATATATACCATGTAAAAAGTAATAAAGAATTTATAAAACAATAAAAAAATATTGTTTTGTGTTCACCAGATGCGAATTAACAATGAATTAATTAAAGTTTTATTAATTGTACTTATAATACGTCATTTCCTTGAGTTTTGTCGCAATAAGGACTTCATTAGGTACAAAGGTAATTGTATAATTCAATTTAAATGTACACAATTAAGCTATTAGATATATTTCCTGATAACGTCACGTTGTTTAATGAATAACACTCCTATATCGATAAGATTGCTGTTTGATACATAATATAACATCAGACGAGAGTCATATACAAATGAATAGTGTAAGTAAGCAAATAATATGCTTTTGCTGTATTAGTCAACACTTAATAATGTGTAATCACATACATAACTTAATAGCTGGTGGAATAAATTCAAACTCACCCAGACCCAGAAACCAAATATCTAAATGTTCATCACACCTATTGGGTATCGAACTCAAGTCCCTAGGTTTTACGGTTAGGCGTATTCCCTAATCCCTTGTCCAACGAAGCAGTCAAAGTGGTATATGCTCATTTAATTAGGGTTGCAAATAAACTCAAAACTATGGCTAACTACAGTATGCAAAACTAAATAAAACATTCAAATTGTTGCGTGATTTTAAATTAGTATACACAATATTAAAAAAAAACGGTGGAAAAACGTTTACTTAATATCAATAATAATTGAAATAATAAGTAATTTTTAAAGTACAAAAAGTGCAATGTTTTGCAATTAGTACCCTTTATTTCCTTGACACAAATAAAAAATGTAACTATTCCTATAAAACTGGCAATTTAAAAAAAATCACATTTACACACAGTTAGGAACACTTTAGTAGTATGTATTTTTATTTTAGCATTTGCCCTGTGGTTAAGTTAAATTTTAAAGAAAAACTTTTTTTGCCCCATACAGGATTTGAACCTGTAAACTTCCATAGTAGTTCAAATGGTTAGAGCATTCGTCGGCTTGAGACGAAAGTATACAGGTTCAAATCCTGTTTGGGGCGAAATTTTTTCTTCCTTTAAAATTTTTAGCAGTATGGTTTAGTATACGGTACGGTACCTACCTATTACACTCCAAAAGTATAGTAGGCACTACTATTTAAATTGTGCGTTCCGCTTCACACTTTTTTCTCTTTTTACACTTTAAATTTTTAATTTTAAATTGGTTGACCTAATCTAAATTTAAGCGAAATTATTAATTACGTAATAACAACTCTATAATATGTAGATATCTTAAAAATACATTCGGATTTCCGAAGCTTGACGAATTTAGCCGAAGCGCATAATTTAAATAGTACTACTATACACAAATTGTAAGTTGTGATGAAACATTTTATTATTATTACAATATGTGTATAAAATAATTAATTCGACTCGCAACAAGTTAACCTTAAGGTATCGACAGTGGAATGTTAACATGTAAATATGTTATAATATTTAATTAATAAAAACGACTTTTAACAAATCGAGGTAGCCCTACGATATTAGCAATTGAATAAAGCACGCAGGCACTTTACACTTAATTTAGACTACTCAGTAATTATGAATAGGCCCCCATCCGCTACAATCACACGATCGGTAATGTTTTGCAATCTTTTTATTAATATTAACATGATGATGATGATAAATCATAATCGGTGTGCAATGTTTAAATATTTTAAGGTTGAAATTAAAAAAATAGTTATCTTAGTCTTTATAGGTAGTATATACATTTCTTACCATTTGGAAATGATTCGGCGTGTTTGTAATCATACCTATAAAATGTAAAAAACCTGTGACCCGAGGCGTTGCCCATATGGTTTATGGTCCCACAGAAACTTTTTTCGAGATAAAAACTATCCTATAAGTTAATCCAAGTTACCCTCTATATGAGCGCCAAATTTCAATGAAAATCGGTTCAGCAGTTTTTTGCGTGAAGAAGTAACAAACAAACAATCTTTCATATTTATAATATTAATAATAAAAATAATAACATTATAAAATGTATAACATTATTTTTTAATGTAGAGACAACCCTAAAACGCTAGCAATTGTACAATGAACGCAAACCGTTCACTTTATTCAGTAGTGATGATACTATCCCCGCCCACAAATACTATTATCAAACCGCATTGTTTGCACCACATTTTCTTTAAAGTATCTTCACGCCCATATCCCCGAAGAGGTAGGCAGAGGTACAACCAAGGCACCCACGACTAGCCGAAGACACTAAGTCCCACAATGTGATAGGTGGCAAGCCTATCGCCAACCGGGCACATTTCCAATCCCGACCAACATTTTTTTTTAACTAGAAAAATCCAATTTTCTTTATGTTGGGCGACCCGGGATTCGAACCCAGGACCTCATGCAGTCAAGTCCAACACCCGGACCGCTAGACCACAGAGGTGACATTTTCTTTGAAAGTCGTAATAATCAAGTGCATTTCAATAAACTAGTATATTACATTATCGAATGGCTTCATCTATTCCCAGATTGAACTGCTATAAAAAAATGTCTCAATTTTCTAACAAAATCAACTGGGATTTTGTCTAGTCATGCGCGTTTTATTTAGTTGAATCTCTGTCTACTTCATTAGTAATACGGGCGTGAAGATACGTCAAATTGATTATTATATTAGTAAAATTTAAAACTAGGTAAAGTTCTGCAAATATGCGACCGGATTGGCGATTGGATTCTGGATTTTAACAACATCAGTTCGGCATTGTCATTACTATTTTGCATAACAATAGGTGGAGTGTATTTAGTTTAGGAAATCTACAATTTACATTACAATCATAATAAACAGACATAAAGAAAAAAGAGAAACAAAATCGATAAATCGATTTTTATTTAATTTCGGAATTATCTGTGATTTGGTCTTACTTAAAATATATGATTTATTTAATCCAAATATCTCAAAAGAAACTCCGCAGAAGAACCTAACCATTTGATACAAAGTTGCAAGATAAAAAAAATATAAGTAAAAAGTGACAACCCTAACACTGGCAATTGAACGAGCGCAGACTGTTTACACTTCAAAATACTGTGACGACAGGGACCCCGCCTACAAATACTATCATCGCAATAATCACAACGCAATTTCAGCAATCATTACACTGTGTACCTATCATGATTAATATCTTATCACGAGGATTTAAGGCATGATTAAAAATTAAGAAGGTGTGTCAAGTCGGAAGATAACATTTCAGTCGAATCATCGTTATTCACTTGTGGTACGTGATTTCTTTTGTAAATAACAAATCCAAGTTATTAGCTAGAACTAACGAGATGTTGCATAATGCAGGGAAAAAGTGTTTAATTTTAAAGCAAGTTTATCCAGGCTTATTTGCATTGGGCACAGTGTCACATGAGGAACATAAAAACTTATCTAGGCTTTAGTATCGTACTAATATTATAAATGCGAAAGTTTGTATGTTTGTTTTGTAGTGCTGAATCTTTTTTTCATGAAATTTGGCACACACATAGAGGGTGGCTTGGACTAACACAAAGGATAGTTTTGATCTCGAGAAAATGTTCCTGTGGGACCATTAACCATGCCGGCAACGAATAGTTGGTACACTATATAATTCGCCTCTATGGTCTAGCGGTTCAGGTGTTGGACTTGACTGCATGAGATCCCGGGTTCGAAACCCGGGTCCGGCAACAACAAAATTTGGATTTTCCAATTTTCTAAAAACAAAATATGTTGCTCGGGATTGGATATGTGCCCGGTTGGCAATAGTCTTGCCACCTATTACATTGTGGAACTTAGTGTCTTCGGCTAGTCGTGGGTGCCCTAGTTGTCCCTCTGTCTAACTCTTCGGGGATATGGACGTGAAGATACCTACTTACTATATAATCAGGACATAAAATTAATCTATTACAATAATATGATTGATGTGGCCATTGTTAAATGTAAGCTGGGCCTTTTTGCTATTAGAAAATCTGGGAAAACCCTAAACAAACTAAACGTTTTTCAGAAAAGAATTCACAAAATTCGTATATTTATTTATGGACATAATTTCGTTCGACAAATCATAGGCTAAGGTAAAATGCAGCAGATCGCTTTAGATAAAATATTCTTAACTATTCCTGTTGCCAGAGCTTAAGTGCTTGCCGTTGTCGCGTTCCGTGCAGGTTCTGATAACCGGCGGGACTTGTTTGGCCTAAGATCTTGGCCATATGATAACGACGCACCAGTAAAATCTATGGAGTCTATACGCGACGGTACTCTCTCACAACCAATATAGTCGCCTGTTCAATATCAGGTAAAAAACGATGTTAAAGATTTTTCATTATGAGTGTTTTGTATTTGACATTTCTTGAGATTTCTTTGATTTTATCTTGTAATTACTTTTTGTAGGTCAGACAAGCCAAGTGCCATCTGTATTGAAAAGGGTTAAGTTTCATATGGATATAATCTTAACATATGTAAATTACGTGTCACGTTGTTTGTCTGCGATGGACTCCTAAACTACTTAACCAATTTTAATCAAATTTGCACACCGTGTGCAGTTTGATCCAACTTGAAAAATAGTGTAGCTTGCATCTCAATTTATAATAAAAAAATACCATCCGCGCGAAGCCGGAACAGGCAGCTAGTAAGAATATAAGAGTATAATAAAGATAAAAATTGATATCGTTACAAAAAAATGGATCCTAACAATATATTCAACTGAAAAAAAAACTATTACTATTATTTTTCACTCAAACATGTTCAGGCTATATTCATTAGCTTAAGGATTGATAGGAGGCTATTTTTATGATATTGAAAGGCAAACAAGCAGACGGATTTCATAATGTTAAGAAATTTACGACGCCGAGACACCAAAAACATGGTAAATGCCAACCTAAGGCCGGATAGTAGGCCTCGAGCAAAAGCAAACTTACCGGCTACCTTATCCTCCGAGGACACGATAACGGGAAGCACTGACGTTATGGCAGCAGGAATTGGTAAGGCGGTGGTACCAATCCGGGAGAGTCGCTGCGGAACTCGAGCACCTAGTCAGATGTCACGGTGTTAGTGACGGTAAGCCTATGATCGCCTTTTACGAGCTGCCTACAGGAATGGAGATGGTCTATTCTACAAAGAAGCCCGGACCAACACGGGGAAACATAACATCTGGATCATAACTAGTACTAAGTATAAAAAAATATGGAGACTACAAAAAAATGTTGAAAGTTACCACTTATTAATAAACGATCACGGGAAATAATACAAGCTCATCTTAACTCTACCGTGAGAAATAAAGCTGCTTGCTAGTTTTTAATACAAGTGACAAGCGGACCGGTTGGGCACGGTCAACTCGATACATTCTGGTCCAGCACAATGAAAGGACACAGAAGGTCGTTCGTTAACCGCTATCGATACTTTTAAATCATTGATCGAATTTCCTGCTTATTTTTTATACAAGAGGAGGCAAACGAGCAAGTGGGTCATTTTTATCGATACCAAAAACAATGGGGATCTGAGGATTTATTTAGCACTATGATGAAATACTCAGCCTACATTTCTAGGGCGTAACAAAATTGCAGCACCTATGACAGATCGCGGCTTTAAAGAGATAAGACTTATTTTAGGTATTCTTAGCCTACTTTTCGAGAATGTGAAAAAAAGCGTTATAAGAGTTACTAGTAGAAAATTTATGGAACAAAACAAAATTATTTTAGGTACTCTTAGCCTACTTTTTAAGGACGTGAAAAAAGCGATACTATAAAAGTAAGCAGTAAAAATGAATAAAAAAAATAGGTAACATTCTCCAATGAAAAGTCGTCATATGCGACTGTCTGACAATCTTTCTAGAACACGAAATATGTCTATAAAGTTACCACCATCGTGTACAATTTTCTCCGTTAGATTTTGTGCATTCAAAAAAATCTCAGGTATTCAGAGAATTTCCTTAAATTTCAGAGCCAAAGCAATGAAAAAAATAATTTAATGACTTTTAAATTTTTTAAACAATATTGCACGAAGCGGGTCGCTAGTAGATAATTTGTGAAGTTTTCTAATACAGAACAAACATTCGTGGTAGCTAAAATGCAGACAGTTTTCGAGTGTGTGTGCACGCACTGCACTCACACACCGAAAATATTCACACATACGAAAAGCTGTATTGCAACAAGGGCAGCGGCGGGGCATGCAGTCCGGGGGAGGGGTATGGCGTGCGCTACCAACCTTCTATAAAAACACGGCGCTGCCATCTGCAAGTTTCAATAGATAACTTGAACTCTGAAGAATTCGGTGCGCGCTGCCAACATTTTCGACTTACAAAAACTGAATGTTGTGCACCCTTCTGAGCTTGTGGCGCTAATTTTTTGAATGATTTTAACACACTATAATACCGCGTGTTAGTTTTAACTTAAAACATTACAGCTAGTATTACACGGACTTTTATAAGCAGTAATACTGGCTCTACCGTGCAGTTTACATTGGTGAAACGAATCTGGATATAAATAAACATTTAAAGAAAAGTCAAAGTATTGTTATTAAAAGTGTTACACATTATAGACATTTCCACTTCGACGTTCCTTGAAATCGTGACGGACTATTAAAAAGTGGTCAAGATGAGCTTCAATAAGAACAACCCCAATGCGGTGGGGAAAATTATGGGATATCTCAAGCAACTTTCCACGGAAATGGTGAGTACTTAATATTAAAATCACATTATTTACTTATTGAAAATAAAACAAGGCACAGTGTCACAAAATTCAGTTTTTAAATTTTAAAACATTTTTCTTCTCTTTCCCGCGGGTTTTACTTTCACACAGAAAGCTCTGGAAAATTTACGCAAGCCGCTGTCGTTCGATTATAGTGGTTGCCTGGCAACGACTGTCAAAATGAACCTTAAACACAGAATTATTATGTAAAACTTAAAACAAGTTTTTCATTTCATATTTTTAATAAAAGCCAATAGCTGTCTTAAAAAATAATAAAAACGTAGTTTTATAGGTATTACTTTGAAATTTTAAGTGGATACAATGACACAGAAACAATATTGCTGCAAGGTCAACGAATTTTTTATAGCACAAATAGGTGTAATGTATATGTATAATTACATATTCAAATTTTTTATCATACTTGTAATAAAATATAAGGTCTTCATACCTACCTACAAGTTTAAATTTTAATATACACCATAAAAAATATTTAATGATACCTTTGCAATGGAACAATATGTTAAACGTGTTTGTTATCAAACTGCGTGTAGTTTTAAGGATATGTAAATAACAGCTCTATGTAAAATTATTGACTGAATAATGGTAATGTTTTGAAGTAGTTACTTAACTTAAACTTTAAGATTTGCTTAACGCTTATCTAATGATGATCCGTCAGCATACTTTTTATTTTTAATTATCATTTATGAACTACTTTCTTACGTCGACAATACCATTTCTCTACTTTACTTCAAGTAGCGCCATCTAGTTTATTACACAATAATTAAAATAAGCGCAGCTTATGTGCAGGCGAAAAATAATGCTGAACTTCTTTGTTCGTGATTTTACTAGATGGAGTTATTTTCGAGCACATTTTACTACATGTAGAGTTATGAGATCTTGTAAGTAGAGTTCAGTAAAGTTAACTTTAATACATTCATTGTTATTCATTACAAACTTTTCTTAAACAATAATACACACTTCGTTCAATTTATTAAAAAATAGTAACCCTATGAATATGAATGATGGCCACTGAACCAAATTTATTAAGAAATATATATTACAAAATTATTAAGAATACTGTTATTTTTTTTTAAATCTATGACTATATCAAAGAAATAGATTATATTTGGCAGAATAGTTCAAATCTATTAGTGTTTGTATTATTTACAAAAAACTTTCGTTAACATTTAAAAAAACTGATGTAGTGAATGTTTAGGCCATTTTCGAGTTTTTAAGAAGCAGGATAAAAAAAATAATTTATCAACAAATTAAAAATTAAACGAGACAAGGCATCTTTGAATGTCTTGCCGATATTCTGTTATTCAGTCTATCCATTAAGTCATTTTTAAGTTATTCATTAAAATTATATACATATGTTAAATGCTTATGTTCTACAGAATATAAAATTTAGAGTAGGTATCTAGCAAATTAGCTATCGGAAGAAATCCAAGCTAATGCTTTCAGAAAATGTCGCAGTAGATTTTCTATTACGTAATTAACGACTGATATAAACAATAGTTATAAATAGTTATTAAGTCCATTTCTTATATAATTTGCGTTGACGTTAATTAATATACACATTATTTAAGACTAAGCCCTTGATATGATGAGTCTAAGATTCATTTCAATATTATCAAAGCTTGAAAAATCCAGATATATTTAGTATGACTGAAAGAACTATTTCAACTAAAATGTGAAATAAAATAAATCTGCTATACATATAATATGTATTGAAAATTGCAGTCTTCATGAGTAATCACAATAAAAATATAATGCAAGACTTTTAGATTTTTTTATGATATTGGAATGCAAACAAGCAGACGGAGACGGACGCCACCTAGAGACATCAAAGGTGGTAATGGTGCATTGCCAACCTGAAGCCAAGATGTTAGGCCTTGCGTAAAAGTAAGTATACCGGCTACCTTACCCTCCGAACCGGAACACGTCAACGTTATGGCGGCAGGAATAGGTAAGGCGGTGGTACCAATCCGGGAGAGCCGCTGCGAAATTCCACCACCTAGTCAGATGTCACGGTGTTAGTAACAGTAAGCCTGTGCTCGCCTTTTACGAGCTGCCTGGTACAGGAAGGCAGATGATCTATACTACAAACGAGCCGGACCATCACGGGGAAACAAACAAAGTTTAGCAACTGTTAGCGTACGTTCACGACCTTGCCGCTGTGAGCGGCAGCCTAGCGCGGCTAAAATCATACAAATGTTTGAAGCACGCCACGAAATACCGCTCATTGCGAAATCGCGCGCGGTTTTGTCCAGGCGGATCGCTACAGCGGAGCGCGGTTTGCGGAGCGGCGGGAACAAACGTATAAGTGAATGGGTGCGACCGCGACGCCACGAGACAGAGCGGCACAGACGGCGGTGCGTGGGTAGCGTATTCAGTGGAATATAATATGTTAGACGATTTTTGTAGCGAATATGAACACGGAAGCTTTTGTCGCAAATGTTATGAATCGACCACCAATATGGATGTCGAAACATCCCCAACATAAATATAAAAATGTTATAAAAAGGTTGTAGGAAGAAATAAAACATAGTTTTCCAAATTTTAATGATAAGTTACCTTCAATTAACAGCTATATAAATGAAAACATAAGGAATAAAAAAGTATAAAATAAAGCTATATAAATGAAAACATAGATGCCAAAATGTGCTGTTTTCAAAACAAAGATGGGATATTTTAGGTAACGACATACTACAGACCATACACAGACCGTTCTGAATACGTCCACCTTTACCACTGCCGTTAACCGCTACTGAGATTAGGTGGCGTGTACAACGCTTCCGCTCCCCGCTTGCCGCTCTAGACCGAAAGTCGTGACCAGGCCGTTAGATATATCTTACCAAAATATAAGGTGCATTGAGAATATAATTTACAGTAGTTTTAAAGAGACTAACTTTCATACTTCAAATCAAATTCTAATACATACTCTATAAAAAGAATGCAATTATAAAAAAAAATATATAAGCAAGCAAAATTAACTACTGGGTAAAGAAAGACAATTATACCACTAAAAGAAATTTTGATTCGTTGCTAATTCCGTGAACGGAACAAGCTAGCCTGTCAACCTTTCAACATTTGATGAAAGGAAGGACACTATACAGAAGTGGTTACAAGAAATGGTAACTTATTTTTAATACTGCAGTTCTATGTAATATTACAAGAGACCTATTAAAGATAATAAATATTTATCAACAGACAGAGACAATGTCTTAACTTTGAACTGCGATGAATAAGTTCATTCGTAATAATTGTTCCGAGTAAACAAACATATACAAATAAATAATGATCTAGAAAAGACGTCTAATTATATGCACAAGCTAAAAATTAAGAAATGGTAATTTATTAATTATATTTTACCAATTATTTTAAATAAACAAGCACTCTTGTGTTTGTACAAAACGTTTCTATTTAGTCTTCTTCTTCTTTTATAAATATGGCTTTCGATCGTTTTTCACGACTTACTTTGCCAATGTCAAGCTAGTTTTTATTAATTCTTATACAGTCATTAGTCACTATGTATAAAGTCATGTCAGGTCAGAGTCTTGAGTAAAGCGGTGGCTTCGTTACTCCAGCTCATCTAGTGAGATTTGACGGCAGCGAGGAAATAAATGATACACTAATTTCTTCAAGATTATTTCGTTTGTGCAGTTTCACTGAACAATATTAATCTAACTCCCACCTAAATTAACCAATTTCACTCAATATAAACACGAAATTGAAAAAATTACGACCACCTTCATTCACGATGGCGCCTAAACTCCTATTTAGTCTTTGGTGTGTTAAACTCTAGATCACAGATTGTACCCCCTTTAGATAGAGAGTATTTATATTCTATGTGCGTCAAATTCAAAGTCAAATTTGTGTAAAATGTGTCACAAATTTTTAATTCATATAAAATGCTACAAAATTAATTGTAAATGGAAGAAAAAGATAAAATGATTGCAAAAGATAAATTGTTGATTATAAAAACCTATCATACGTTTGATTTTGAGGTAATTACCTTAAATTTTGGTAGAGTGTTGGAGAAGGATCATTTATAAGGTTGCTCTTATAAAATTCAATGAATATAAAAAATTGAATTACACGTGTACTTTAAATCTTATGCAATAAAAAATCACTTCCCTTGTTAAACTTATAATGGATGAAGACGTTGTTTATTTGACCAATATTTTATAAACATCATTATAATCGTTTGACAGCCTTAAGATAATATCAACAATCGATATGAAGTCAGGTAACATGAAGTTTTATCATTCACATTCGTTTTAGCGGACAATCCAGCTGTTGTTTTCTTTCTCGAATAAATTCAATTGTTGATCCTGTGCCATGTTTAATACGAAGATTATCGTTTCTGTAAGGTCACGGTGGATAACTAGAATCACTAGGTTATCGATAACATGCTGTGATCAGATGGGTACTTAGACCAGTCAATAAGCAATGTCCCTATCAGACCTCAGAGGTCAAATACTGTTATCGTTTTGACTGTCTTACGCACATAAGATAATGAATATAATAAATGGAACTTGTTTGCGGATATTCCCTCATTATTGACTGCAAAGTGACCGATCGAATATTTAACTAGGGTAATAGTGCTGGTCTTTTGTTCTTTCACGATGTAAAAGTATAATAAAGTAATCGTTTTCTATGTGATTCCAGGGTGGAAGCGAACAAGGCCGGCGAGGCCAACAAGACGAAGAACGGCTCTATCGTTCAAAAGGACCCAAATACGCCCGGGTGCCTTCTCGTCCCACGCTATCGGCTTCAACAACCTGCACCTCACTAGCAACCTCATGTGGTTCCCAGGGAACTCTTGCACCGAACTACGCAACGATCCCTGAAAACGTGTCCACTGAAAGTAGTAGTGAAGACGAGCAGGATTCATTTGAAAAAACTCGCCGTCATTTTCAACAGTTGCGTCAAATAAGTTTAGGAAACGAATTCAAGTACAAGATGGAGATGGAAATCAAGAGTGCAAAGGAAGAGAATCTTCGAAATTCCATACCGTTTGTAAAGCAATTGAGTACTGACAGTGCTAAGGTGAAAGCAGATTATACCATCAACGGAGATGTATCACCATACGGGCCAACAACGAAGAGGCTGTATCTTTGGACACAGGTTTGTAATTTTTTTCATAAACTGTTTTATTTCTATAATCTCATCAACAAAAACAAAATTTTTTTTTTCAATTTTCTAATAAAAACAGCGTTGCCTGAGATTGAATAACTGCCCGATCGGCGATTGTTTTGTCACATATCAGATAGTGGGAGTTAGTGTCTTCGGCTAGCTGTGGGTGTCCTGTTTGTACCCACGCCTACCACTTCGGTGATACGGGCGTGAAGTTACTATTTTTTTTATTTATTTGATCTTAAAACGGATAGCGAACGTTATAGTGTCTATGTTAGTATAAGCATTATAAGAGATAAATCATTTCAAATGAAAGGAACTTATTAAATACCACAATAAATTACTATTTTCAGTTTTAAATTTCACTAGAAGTTTTATGTTGCAGTTCGGTGTGTTTTAGTCTGAAAACTAAGAAAATTATATTTCTTTTTATTGAATAATACAGTTAAATTATGTGATTAATATAATTAATAAAGCAAAAGTTATTTTGATAGGAGCTGTTTACCCGTAATAATAATTGGGATTTTCAGACAAACTTATAACCCCCTATTTAAATTTTGCGCTTCGGCTTTACATTTTTTTACTCTTTTTACACTTTATACTTTTATTTTTAAACTGGCTGACCGAATCTAAATTTAAGCGAAATGAATAATTATGTAATACAACTCGACATAGATATCTTTAAAATACATTCGGATTTTCAAAACTTGACGAATATAGCCGAAACGCATAATTTAAATAGTACTACTGTACTTTAAAAATAACTTTCACGAAAGTCATGTGCATAGGAAATTTTCCATCTGAACCAAGTAGCAAAAATGTCGTAGCTTATGTTTGTCCAGTAAAAGCTATTGGAAGTAATTTCAGTGTATAACTACCCCATATCGAAAGAGCTTACATGAAGGTAAATAAGTAAATATGTGCCAAGTATACACGTACATATAGCACTGGAACGCCCACGAAAGCTCAGAATAGTACCGTATCAGTTTACGCAACCACGTTCCTAACAAGACAGGAAATACTAGATTATGTTTCAAGGGAAGTAATGTGGCAACCTGAATATCAGGTCTACGAAAATTTTACTTTAGAGATTTGTAACACATACATATTTCAAGTTTCAAAAAGTCTTCTTCATACGTAGTTCTTAATAGTTCGCAACATTAAGTAAACTAATTAATTGATTAGGGTTTTATCCGAGGGTGTCAATTCTTCGAAACAAACGTGTTTGTATGAAAAGAGAATCAATGTAGGGAAAGTTAGGCAGGTCTGCAAGGAATGTGATATTTAGCTCATTGCCTACGCCATAATGGACTTGACGTGAAGATATAGAAGATATGTCTAAGTGTTATTAACTAATTGACCATGAGATCACCCCACAAAATCATAAGTCAATTTACACAGTAATGGATAGCAAAAATAACATAACGCTGGACTTTGTTGTAATATTTTGGGTTTTTAATCTAAATTTTATTTTTGATTGTTTCAGATACTGGCTGCCTTGGCAGTTTCAATGGGATCTTTAATTGTTGGATTTTCGTCTGGATATACATCGCCAGCACTGACTAACATGAATCAAACAATACCAGTAACAGATATTGAGGTAAATATTGTGATAACATGATTAGTTAAAGACTCTAGCGGTTGTAATCACGCCTTCTAACAAAGGTAACCTTGGACGAATCCTTGTTTCCCATCTTCCGATTATTTTCAATTTCAAATAAATACATAATCCAGACGGATGCAAACCAATGTTTACAACCGTCTAGAACTCATATTAAGTAATACATGGTTAAGACAAACTCTTGATACAATTTATTTAGAAACACTTGTACTTTCCACAATACATTTTATTATTTTTTATTTTTATGGTTTAGCCAACCGGTTTCGCAATACAAGCATCATCAGGGCTATATAACAATAATAAAATATATTGTGGAAAGTGCAAGTGTTTCTAA
This sequence comes from Calephelis virginiensis, assembly GCA_002245475.1. Lineage (NCBI taxonomy): Eukaryota > Metazoa > Arthropoda > Insecta > Lepidoptera > Riodinidae > Calephelis > Calephelis virginiensis. The sequence goes on from NJDC01058237.1 coordinate 18,300, forward strand.
ATAAATTGTATCAAGAATGGAATTCCACCAAGCACCGACGATAAGAAGTATAGAACTCTAGATAGACTAAATGCAAAATAACGATAACAGTCAAGAACCATACATAAAGACAAAAGCGTGAATAGCTTGTTTAGTATTGGACTAGTCCATTTAAATTGTATTTTAAACTTCTTTATTATGCAGATATAGCTTTACGGGCAATATTAATAATCAATCCTAATCCAAAACTTGCAGTCCAAGATTGATATTTTGATCCATTCTATGTTATCGCTTGCCAATAACATATCTGCGGACAGGATAAATATGGACATTATGTATAGGATAGCCCGGCGGATACGCAGCCATCTTCAGATTGCTTGAAATCCATCTTTAGAGATACATTATTAACATTGGCCGTTAACCACTTTTGTAACATATCTGTAGATATGAAATGTTCCATAAAAATTATAGATTTATTATTATTATTAAATGACGAAAAGCTGTCACCAAAGCGAATCGCTGAATAATGACTGACTTAAATAATGGAGAAAAGTGATTAAAATTATTTAAATGATTTCGATTAAATTTTTTTTAACGAGTACTTTTTTTTCTTTACAGAAAAGCTGGATCGGCGGGTTGATGCCTTTAGCTGCTTTACTTGGTGGCATGATTGGTGGGCCGTTAATAGAATGCCTAGGAAGAAAGAAAACTATCATGTGTACTGCGGTTCCATTTTTCATCGGATGGATGTTTATTGCCAATGCTGTTAACGTCTACATGGTATTTGTTGGACGAATTCTCTCCGGGATATGCGTCGGAGTGGGAAGTCTCGCCTTTCCGGTATACCTTGGTGAAGCTTTACAACCGGAAGTACGAGGAGCCTTAGGCCTCTTGCCAACAGCCTTTGGTAACACTGGAATTCTTCTTGCTTATTTCGTAGGAACATATCTAAATTGGTCAAATCTAGCTTTCTTTGGATCTGTTTTACCAGTACCATTCTTCCTTTTAATGCTTCTAACACCAGAGACTCCACGCTGGTACGTAACAAAAGGACGACCGGAAGATGCTTTCAAAGCTTTGCAATGGTTGCGAGGGAAAAATACAAACATCGAAAAGGAAATGCGTGACCTAACACGCTCTCAAGCTGAGTCTGATATCACAGGTGGTAATAATCTGGGACTACTGTTTTCAAGAAAATATTTACCAGCTGTTCTAATAGCCTTCGGCCTGATGTTGTTCCAGCAGTTTAGTGGAATTAACGCAGTAATATTCTACGCCGCCAATATTTTCGAAATGGCAGGAAGCACAGTCGACAAGAATGTTAGCAGCATCATAATTGGAATCGTTAACTTCGTATCAACTTTCCTCGCTACTGCTGTGATAGATCGTTTGGGAAGGAAAATCCTTCTCTACATATCCTCTGTATCAATGATAATAACGTCTGTGATATTTGGAGGCTACTTTTATTTGAGAGACACTGGAGTCGACGTGGAAAACTACGGATGGTTGCCACTTACATGTCTGGTTATATATGTTTTGGGATTCTCAGTTGGTTTCGGTCCAATTCCATGGTTGATGTTGGGTGAAATTTTACCGTCCAAGATAAGAGGAAATGCAGCGTCGCTGGCTACTGCCTTGAACTGGATCTGTGCGTTCGCTGTCACAAAATCATTCCATAACATTGTAAGTGGCATCCAGATGTATGGAGCATTTTGGATATTCACAGTCATTTGTTCAGCTGGCTTGGCTTTCGTCATATTCTTTGTGCCAGAAACTAGAGGGAAAAGTCTTGAAGAGATCGAAAAGAAATTGACTGGTCGCTCACGAAGAATAACCATAACCGGCAGCAAACATGGACCTAGTGGATGCTAGTTAAGAAAAACAGAATAGTTTTAAACATTCCAGAATGTTAGAGTGATGTTTTTGATAGAAAAACTCTGTAGATACAAACTAAAGGTGATGGAAAGAAGATACTTATCATCACCGTGTACGATGAAGACTGATTTTGGATTATATCCATATTTTCTCTGTAAATATAGTAAATTATACTGTAGAGATAAGTAATAACATAGTTCCTTAGCTCTAGAAAGGGCAAACATTGTTTTTAGTGAATTACATTGTAAAAGTACTTTTTTTTACATTGTAAAAGTATGGTGTTAATCAACTGCACTGGCCCAATAGCACAATGTAATAATTTGGAAGGTAGTATTAGTCTTAATTTTTAGGGGCCTGAATATATTGTCAAAAATCTCATTACGTACGAAATATTTAAGATCTTTATTAAAATAAGGTTGAACATGACACATATAATATTTATATTCCAAACAATTTATTTTGTGATTTAACTATTAAAACGATGGTGTATATTGTATAATAAAATATTAACAAGGTTATATAGTGAAATGGACTCCGTATATTATGGAAGTCATATTTATTTGTTTTTTAAACATAATAAAATATGAAAGATATTCTGATTTTTTTCTTTTTACCTGAAACGTAAACTGATAGAAACAGTAAGACAAAAAAGGAAGGCACACAAATGGTCCTTTTATTGGAACAATACACGCAATGGCTTATGAGTATTAAAGATGTTGCACCCAAACAATTTTTTTGTTATTTTTTATGTAAGAATTCAGCGAAAGTTTGAAAGAGACGAAGCCAGAACTGATGTAAGAGTTTTAGTTGATGATGTATTGGAGCAAGCGAATGAAATTGTATATCTTGATTGCGCTTTTAGCAGGAATGGAAGATACACCGCGGAGGTAGAGAGAAAGGTGTGTGCAGGGAATAGTGTGAATGAAGCGTTGGGTAATCTATTTTAAAGCAAGGTTTAAAGTCAAAAAGCTAAAATCGCTTTTTATAATTCTGTGCTTATCCCAACGTTATTGTATGGAAGCGAGTGTTGTGTATGTTAGAAAAAGCATGAAAGTGGGATAAATGCGGTCGAAATGAGAGCGCTACGCAAAATCTGTGGCGTAACACTCGCTGACCGCAATCCTAACAGTGAGATCCGAGAAAGAGTGGTATTGAAAGCAAGTGTTGGTATTATACTGCGAAAGGGCATGCTCCGCTGGTTTGGTCATGTGGAAAGAATGACAGATGAAAGATTGACAAAGTAGATAAACAATGCGAATGTTAATGGATGTAGGTACCCGGGGAAACCAAGGTTGACATTCCACGATCAGATCACTCGGATATTATTCGAGAGTGTTATCAAGAGTCTCCGAAACCGAGGTGTTTTTATGAAAAGGGTAATGAATGCGAAGGAAGCCAGACAGGTTTCTCAGGATCGTAAGGTCTGGCACTCAATACTCAACGCCTACCCTTAAGGGACTTAGCGTGAAGATGTGTATGTATGTAGAATTCAGCGAATAAGTATTCGGCTCTTCTGATGGTAAGAGATAGAAATGGCATATAGACACCATAGATTATATATATATAATATATGCGTAGCTGTCCTTTTGCCGAGATTAGGCATTTTGAGCAAGTCTACCGGCCACGCTACACTATGGACCGGTCATAAGTTATTATGGCAACAGGAATAGGTAAGGTGGTGGATCCATTATTTGGGCAAGTTGCTGAGCAGCACTCTATTACCAGTGGTCTAGTTGGCAATTACCTTGACCAGGACTCGCCTCTAAGAGCTACCCGGCAGAAAGGCAGATGGTCTATTCCAAGCAGCAGAGCTGGACCAACACAGGGAGGGTTATGCTTTTTCTGTAACTTCACTGTTGCAGTAAGTTGAAGGATAATGTAAGCTACCCTTCAAACCGAAACAATAATACTGTTCCACTATATTATGACACTGACATTATGGTAGTAGGAAAAGTTAAGAAAACCAATCATGGCAGGTCGTTACACATCAATATAGTCGCATCCCTCCTAGATAAAAGCATCTTTATGCCCATATTCCCGAAGAGGTAAGCAGAAACACAACCAATTTGCCCACGACACTAAGTCTAACAATGTACATAGGTGACAAGACTATCGTCACCTGGGCACATTTCATTCGATCCCGGGGTAACTTTTTTTTTATTAGAAAATTGAAAAACCATTTCTTTGTTGCCCGATCCAGGGATCGAAACTGGAATGTCACGAAGTTAAGTCTTCTTGAAAGTTACATTCGACAATTTCGCAAATTCAAGAGCACTAGAAGAACCAATGGCTCTTTGGCCCAAGTCCATTGATGTATGTTTGATTATATCCAAAAAATACGTCTGTTAGCCGTACGGTTCAATGGGTGAATGCGTATAGCATTATAAACTTATTTGTTTACAATAATATCTAAAGAAATAATATTACGCATTTTCACAAAGGCATTACAAGTGCATTGTCGATTTTGCGAAATAAGGTTAATTTGCTGTCCTCATCAATTAAAAGGTTTTCTGCTAAGATAACAAATTGCGTAAATTTTCATCCATACCACTGTGATGAAGATTCAAGATCAAAGATTGAGGCCCCTGAAAAAAAATTGCTGTCACGGACTAACACTGCCACATTTGTTTGTGGATTAAGTTTTAGAATAGGGGCTGGTATAAAAAGCAAAAAATATATAAAAATAAATAATATAAAAATATGTAATTATATAAAGCTGATATAAGAGTTATTACTAGAATGACAACGGTGGGTGGGTGGGTGGCGTTGATGACATACTTATATAAAAAATAAAATACAATTATTATTTTGACAGGAACTTTTTACTCGGTGCCATAAATAGAGGTTACAAACACATCAAATAAAACAAACTATAAGATGCACAAAGACAGCCTTATCGCCAAGTCTCTCTTCAAGGCAACCCTAAGGTGTTGAACAAGATTTAGCAAAATGCTATGCAATGGTGCTCTTAAAAATATAAAAATGCACCTATCACTAGATTGAATATGTTATTCTTAAGGCAAAAGCTTGATTTAATTATAGGTATTTGTAAAAAAAAACAATCAAGAAAAGTCAAATGCAATCCAAATTACAGTGTACGTAGAACGTGACGCCTTCAATTATTTCTGAAAAAATATATATTATAACATAGTAATATTTATAATTTTAAAGGAACAAAACTCTCGTTTTATTTTTTGACCTTTCATTAATTTGTTCAGCAGGATATAAAAATTAAATGACACTGTCATGCATGTGCTGCGAAGTATGTCTAATTTTGTCAATATACCAGTTTCAACTGTTTTCAAAACATCAACTGTTGAGGATAGACGTGTCTTTGTTGGTTTAAACGCACTTTGACTATGTTTATCAAATACGAGAAAATAATACTGGAGCCAATGATTGATATACAGTAAAACCGGAAAATCGACTTCAATTATGTTTACCTTTGCTTGATTTAGGATTTTTTTGTTTCACCTCTGTGGTCTAGTGTACCAGGTGTTGGACTCGACTTCCTGAGGTCTCGGGTTCAATTACCGGGTCGGGCAATTTACTAAAAAAAGTGGCTAGGGATTGGATGTGTGCCCAGCTTGGCGATAGGCTTGCCATCTATCACACTGTGGGATTGAGTGTCTTCGGCTAGTCATGGGTGCCCTGGTTGTGCCTCTGCCTAACTCTTCTGGGATATAGCGTATAATATACTTTTATTTTGTTTCTGTTAAATTTACCAAATAGCGCTGAATGGATTATTATAAAAGTCACATTGAACGAAATCTGTTGACTTACCAAACAAAACCTAATTTACAAATGCCGGCGTAAAAAACAAAGATGTTGAATTGAGAACCTATTTCTTCATTGAATTCGGTTAGAAGCAATTACTGTGCCATGAAATAGGACTACATCATTGCGACATATAACTATTGTGTAGGTTATTACTAAAATATTAGAATACGATCAGACAAGAGAAATAGTAGCTGCCGGTTTCTTATTCGTCAAAAGCTGCCAGTCAGCATATTTTCGATCTCTTCAATACTCTTTCCTCTAGTTTCTGGCTCAATAAAATGAATTTAATATGAAACCAAAAATATTTATATTCCCCCAAATATATTTTTTCCGTTTCCTAAAAGAGGCCTAACATCCCAGCCTCAGGTTGGCAACGCACCATTACCACCTTTGGTGTCTCTAGGCGGCTTGAATTTCTTACCATCAGGAAATCCGTCTGCTTGTTTGCCTTCCAATATCATAAAAAAAGGTTACAAAGCGATTTAGGCATTCCAACATATTTTAGCGACTTGCAAATATTTGAATAGGTATTTATAAAAATAATCACTTTTTTGAACCTCAGTGAATACTTTGAATAGATTGAACGATACCAAAAGATATTTTTAGCATCTCAGCTATATGATTTACAGTCATTCCTCTGACTTTAAATACAAATCTCTCAACCCTTTTGACATTTTGTTCCTGGAAAGAAATCCAAAGCTGTCCCGAAATTGAGTCATATTTTGGCTTGATTTACCTCTTTTGAAAAACAGTACGAAACCGTAGAATAGGACCCATTAACCCCCACTGCCCGCTGAATGTCTGAAAAACTTCTCTGTGGATCTTTTTGAAGCTGAGACATTTTATCACCGCACGATAATTACTTTTTATCCATAATTTTGCGTTTTTAGCAACTTTCGTCATACAAAACAAATTAATACGTGCTAAAGAATTGACAGAAATAAGTAGCAGTTTGCAAAAATAATGCGTGAATGACACTCTTTATTTAGGTTATAGAACTTCTCCCAAATAGGTTCTAAGAACACTTCTAAGAACTTTTTGATTTCTCCGTCAACGCCACAGACTAGAAAGATAACTACACGTTAAGCAATCAACGCTTCTCCGTTTGACCTTGGTGGCCTGGACCGTACACCTTAACTGGTAGGGAAAATGTTCTCCTTTTCCCACACAGCGTCATTACATCTTCACAAAATATAAGTGTCGTGATTGATTAAACCACCTTTATCAACAAAATCTCTGTCCATCAAATCATCATCATCATATAGACACTGTGGTCTAGCGGTCCGATGTTGAACTTGACTTCATGTTCGTTTTCCAGGTCAAGAAACAAAAAGCAAATGCTTTATTTTTTATTCTAGTAACAAAAATGTTGCCCCGTATTGGATAGTGAACGGTTGAAGATAAGTTTGCCGCCTATGGTATTTAGTGTCTTCGGGTAGTCGTGCCTGCTCTGGTTATACCTCTGTCTGCCACTCTTACATACTTTTTGACCAAACCATTTCTTTATTAGTTATTTGGAAGAGTTTCTAAGCGTGCATTTGCAATTACAAATATTTTATACTGTATGTTGACATTTATGGAATTAATAAAATACTCTAAGCGATTTCATCAAGTTTGTATCGACAAACACGTTTGCTTAAGAATGTAATGTAAAAGAAGAATGTAAATCAAAATATTTTCTGTTATTGCAACACAGTTTGTTTATAAATTCTCCCATAAAATCATAAAAGCAAAAGTTATGGCTGCAATTAATACGTTAAACAACAACCAGCAGTGTGACATATGATTAGATTCAATCACCATATCGCGCACTATCGATGCATAGGGCTGCCATTTTCAAAATACCCACTACAGAAAGTTTGTTTAAATCGTGGGTGTTTAAATCGTACATTTAGGCCTGAAACAATTAAAAGAAGTCCACCATATGGGAGTTTTTATTAAGTTAAAAGACAATCGAATGAGTTTCCTAATAGGAAAAACAAATCATCCAGAGATAGACCCCAGAGATCTGCCGTGGACAGACCTCAGAGACGTTAATGCATTTCTTACAAGAGGCTGGTATTTCAAAATTTGAATTAATTGTCAATATTCTAAATTGGAACGCAGCAATGTAAGCATTAACTTTGTGGTGAGAGAAAAATGTTTTCGAGGTGTTAGCAATGTAGGCTTACAATTACAGAAAGCTAATCCGTAGTCTGATTGACGATAAAAGTAGGATAACCCATAAATCGAATTACAATATTATTCTACTAGCAAAGGTTACATCTTTATATCAAAACTTGCTAACAACTTTTTAAACTCAACTTTTTCAACTTTCACCTAATTCTAGCTCCTGAGAACGTTTCAGAAATGTGTCAACGCAGAGTGTAAGTCTTTAGAAAAACAAATTTGTTTTTTTTTTTTAGTTTAGCTACATTATTATCCTTTGCATGATTGTACTTCAACACAATTTTGTTGTAAGCTGTAGAGGTTTTGAATTAAATTACAAAAAGATATCTTTGTCTCGAATTTTTCGCTAGTTTTGGCGAAGGCAATGCCTTCAAGTTCTTCACAATGGCCAATGACACTAGCCTTTTTAAATGTGATACCAGCCCTAATTCTGTTGCAAAGATTGAGAAAATTAGAAACAAGTATTATGCGTTTGCGTCAAGAAATTGAAATTGCATTCCGCATAATACTAATCATTAAATGCTTCAACAATCACAATATAATTCTGTTACGTAAGAATTTAAATCCACATTCTTAAGGTCAAGATTAATCATGGATGTAAAGAAAAATCATTTTAATTATCCCCATACAAACTGAACGGGTGGAACGAAGTTCGCCGGGACAACTAATTTATATAAAGTGGACAAGTTACACAATGAAGATCAGGCTGAGGTAGTTCTTAAAACACAAGGACTTTATTATATTAATTATCAACCTTTGCAAATGAGCCAGATCCCATTTATTCTGGTCTCAATCAAAATCTAGGAAAGTGTCAAGGAAGCTCGACAGTTCATCTGCTATTAATGATCAATATTACCGCGAATAACAGTAACTACATGACTAGAATAGAATAGAAAATATCTTTATTCACATTCACCTTACAAGAGGCACTTGTGACGCGTCTAAATAATACCAACACTACCACAGGATCGGAACGCTTTACGCTTATGGTTTTATTATTCGTCAGAAGGAAGCACCAAGTTTTTGTGGTTTTTTTTTAACTATACTGATTTTAGAGGGTTTCCATACATAGGTGGAGACTGACAACAAGATTACTCATACGGTTTTCTTATATAAAACGTTACTAGGTTTACTTGCTAAGAAAATCAGAGAAAATCGCGTCCTTTTATTAGATATGTGTAAAGTGACCTGACGTTTCGTTTTAAAGAGGACCTTTCCGTTTTCCTGATGCTTCCCAATGTCCCCAAAGATAACGCCAGAATACAAAAACGTCCCTTTTTTTGAAAAATCCTGAAGATTTGCTACCTATATCCCATAGCAAAAGATTTTTTCCTCTGTAAATGTTATGTGCTGTGTGAGGCCCTCTGTACATACTTCTTTAAATTTTAATATTTATTATTATTCTTGATAGCATTTAAAAATGCTTAATTAATTAATATATTTACCTAGCATTTCGTGATGTACCTAGATGTTCATTATACCTGCTAATTAAGAAAAAAATCAGATGTCTCTTTTTAGCCCAAAGAAAAGGACAAGTTAGACATGTATGAGCGGAAAATACGTGCCGGAGTGCAGATTATCAGATTTTCTTTTGCGCTTTAGATATTAGTTTACGATAACATGAGTACCTATTGCTTACACAATACACAAATTAATACGTATAACACATAAATGCAACACCCATATCGATATGAAAATCACATAAACACCGATATTTTCACAAGGTTTTTCTTGCAGATGTAGAAAAAGCCTTTATTTCGCTGATTCCGCAGAACCCGTGTAACTGTGGTGGATGGAAATCTTCCAAGTGACTACCCCACCAATAAATAAAAATAAAATAAAAGCGTTTTTGAATTTGTTATAATGAATTTTCGCAAAGTAACGCCTGATGCAATGAGAAAAAAGTTTGTTTTTTTATGTTATTGGAATCCAAACAAGCAGACTGATTTCCTGACGGTAAGAAAATTACACCGCCAGAGACACGAAAGGTGGTAAGGGTGCTCGAGTAAAAGCAAGTTTACCGGCTACCTTTACCTCCAAACCGGAACACGTCCACGGCAAGCATTTACGTGATGACGGCAAGAATAAATAAGGCGGTGCAGTAGTATCAATCCGGGCGAGTTACTGCGAAGCTCTATCACCTAGTCAGATGTCACGATGTTCGTGACGGTAAGCCTATGCTCAACAAGCTGCCTGGAAGGGCAACGCAGGCAATATTTGTCAATTCATATCCATTTCATTTTCAAAGGTTTCAAATTATACTCGTAGTTTGGTATGTTTTTTTTTTGATTTTCCAAAGATCTAACACTACTTTAAATCACTAAAACATTTCTTATATTCACATTGTGTAAGCGCTGATAGACACGCTTTGTAAATGTCCATCCGCTTAATTGAGATAAGCTGCAATGAAAACGCAGGTCAAACTGTAGAAATACCAAGATTATGGGAGATTTAAATAAATACCTACATAATGGCGTTAGCTTTACACTCTCGACTCATTTAATTACTGCACAAATGTACCATGAAAGCAAATACGTATTTTAAATTAACTGCAAGAACATTTTCGCATTACCATAATTTGGCATGCCACGATAAACTTGAATCTTCCGAAAACTGTACACAATTTTGACCTTGAACACCTACGTGGTTACTCTTCAAACACCTACGTGGTTAATGGTCCCAAAGGATCATTTTTCCGGATATAAACTACCATATGTGTTAATCCAAGTTACCCTCTATGTGTGTGCCAAATTTCAAATCGGTTTAGTATTTTTTGCGTGAAGGATTAACAAACAAACATACAAACTTTCGCATTTATAATATTAATAATAGGATGTTGAATATAAATGGAACACAAAGTCATTGCAACAAAACCACAATGTCAGTTTTTGCTGAAAGTTTCTGTAAAGGGATACTTCATGCTAGTGACTCCGTACCACGCTAAGAAAAGAAATGAGACGGATGTCCTACTTGTGATATAACAATCTATACTGCCTAGGGACAAAGCACGCTGAATATCAAAAAGCTCCAAAAAATTCGACACACTAAAATTAGACAAATCACCAAAGCTAAAGAAAGATGCTTTGAGCTTTGCTAAAAAACTAAAGTGGGCATGTAGCAAGACGAGAGGTGGACGGGCAAGGTAACCAAATCGAAGGGCCCACAGGGCAAACGCCTCAGAGGCAGACCTTATAAGAGATGGGAAGAAGAAATAGCCAAAATGGACATATTTAGAGGAGGCCTTTACCTTAAACCACCCGCGTGTCTACGCGTGCCTGTACAGGTCACATAGCGGCAATGCCGAGACAGACCGGCTCGTTGAGCACATGCAAATGGCTTCCGATTTTGTATCTGAGCAGATCCCATCCGCGGAGTTCGTGATTCTTGGTGATTTTAACGCCCACCATGCTGATTGGCTTGGTTCACGTTCCACCATGATTCCATGATCATGCGGGAAGATCTGTTCACGACTTTGCCTTGTCCTATGATCTCACGCAACTGGTGACTTCGCCTACGCGAATTCCAGATGTGGGGGATCACACGCCTTCACTGTTAGACCTTCTGCTGACCTCTCACCCAGAGAACTATAAAGTCTCTGTCGATGCCCCTCTTGGATCTTCTGACCACTGCTTAGTCCGGATTGCAGTGTCCATTCCACCCTGTGTGCGGCTACGACTATCGGGCCGACGTCGAGTGTGGCATTATAGGTCAGCAGATTGGGACTGGATGCGATCTTTTTTTGCGTCTTACCCACGGAGGCAGATTTGCTTCTCGCTGGATGATC
>NJDC01058237.1:31473-69004 GCA_002245475.1 Calephelis virginiensis
CCTTTGTGGAATCAGTTACCGAGGGCGGTATTCCCAAACGATTATGACTTAGGAACCTTCAAGAAAAGAGCGTACTCATTCCTTAAATGTCGGCAACGCATCTGTGATACCCCTGGTGGTGCGGATGTCCGTGGGCGGAGGTGATCACTTTCCATCAGGTGACCCACTTGCTCGTTTGCCTCCACTTCTATAAAAAAAAAAACCTTCACTCGAGGAGGGGTTCTTGTAATTAGCATATGTATCAAGATATAGATGGTATAGAATAGAATATATTTTTATTCACATTCACCTTACAAGAGGCACTTGTGACGAGTCTATATAATACTAAAACTACCACCGGATCGGAACGCGGCCACAAAACTCAGCGGGCTGTCTTTTTTTTCCTTATTCTATACAAATTACATATAATTACTAGTAAGAGATTGGTATGAGGAGCAATTAATCCCAAGCACTCTTATCCGACAGATATTCAGCAACGGTATCGTAACCTTTTTTATACAATTTCACTTAGATACATTTTTGAAATTTATTTAATGGCAGGTCTTTTATAAAATCGGGAAGTTTATTGTAAAAGCGTATACATTGGCCCATGAAAGAATGACAAACCCTGTGGACTTTAACTCTAACTCTGTGTGGTAAAAACTAATATGTATTAATTTTCTTTTCCAATAACTTTTTAAACTTTTATTTATAATCAAAAAGCTATTTATTTTATTACTGCCTGGGGACTCAGGTTTGTTTTTGAATGGCTAAAGTGTAACTAGCTTCGTGGTTTCTACAGTCACTGGACTTTATGGGCCTGAGATATCATAATTTAAATGGATTGGGCTGTTTCCTACAACGTCAGCAACAAGGGCTGTATGAAGAGTTCCCAGCCCTCTGAAATGCCCGGGAGATTACGGTAATAATGTCTAATCTCCCGCGCTCCTGAGATGCAATTTTATCTCCGGTTTTTGTCTAAATCGAAACTTACTAATATAAATTAACAAAATCTAATCTACTAACTTCACAAACAGTTACAAATACATACTTCGATTTTTCATGTAAAACCATATAACTATGATACCCTTATTAACCCCCCCTCAAACGTTAGCCACTCGAAAATAATGTAAATATGAGTTTATAAATAAAAAATAATATTTACAAAAGTTTTATATCGAAACTCTTTTTCTGTCGCTGATTTGTTAAAATCCTCCCGGGTTAGTTCATTTGAGAGTTGGCAACCCTAGGCCTGTCTCCCAAGACAAAGTTGCAATAGGGATGCTTAGTAGGATTTGATCAAGAAGGTATGCCTTTAATATTAAACTCACATTTATTTTATTTTTTAGCTGTTTTGGTAGAAGGTTTTAAGTTCTGTTTTGTTTTAAGGTAGTAGGTTTGATATTGATAGAGTATCCCATTTTACCTATTGCGGTCCATATTAAAAAAAGTAACGATTTTTTTTAATTTTTAATGACAATATAAAATACCCTGAAATCATCAAAGATCCTTGTTTTCTCCTTGAACTTTTACTGTATCAAATATCTGTGAAAAAAAAACTAAATTGGCCATAAAACGGAATGAGAAACTAATAAGGAATTACTAAATAATTAAAAGCGCGACAACTAAACAAGATCAGTAAAAGACAAATTGATAATTAAAAGTTGAAAGGGATAACTTAATTAATAAATTTATAATTTCGTTTTTTTTTTAACTTCGCGTTGAATACTTTAGCAAATTAGGTCAATATTACTACGTCTAAGTCGTTGTTTTGCTATGTTATCCCGAAACACACAGTCATGAATAACAAAAGGATATAGTCCGGTGTAGCCTCGACAACAAATCACTTTTGTCAATCAGCTTGTGTTCATATAAATCGTTTCTGTGGCTGCGTTGCTCGCACACTTCTTCAATTGAGGAGGCACGTAGCTAGTCAGTACTGCGTAGTCAAAGCATTTAATAGTTACGGAAGTTTCGTATGTGCGGATTTTATTTTTACAAAAATGAAGATTTTAATGAGAGCGGACACCCACTACAGCTTAGGTGTCAGTGGTGATTGTGATTATGAAAAACCAAAATACACATTATCACAGGTTTGTGAAAATTTAATGACAATTTTAGGATGTTAGTGAAAGTTTCTTTGCCTTAGCAAACACGATTAAATTAAAATTAATAAATTAAAATGTATTATCTATGTTTTCTATCTATATTCTATATTTTGCTGTAGATGAAGCAACATATTGCAGATTATTCTAAATTATTTATTGCTTTCTACCTTTTTTTATTTTTTTAAAACATTAAATATTCGACTAAAATCAAAAATAGGTTTTAGTCGATATTAATATGATTTTTATAATGTGATTACTGTGTTGGGAGATCCCGGGAAAAAATATTAACATTCTTGAAAAACGAGGATTGTAAAAAAATGTTTTGTTTTAATTGAAATTAAATATGAATTTATATATCGTGTGTTTTTTTTAATTTAAATTAAATATGAATTTATATTACAATTTATAATAATAATAAATTCAATTCAATTCAATTTGTATTAAAACTTATTTCAAGCTACATTTTGTTAATTATAAACAAGGGATTTTTAAAGATACAAAACAATGAGAAGCAATTAACTTTGTTTTGCTTTTTTTTTCATTATAAAAAAAATATCTTCACGCCCATATCCCCGAAGAGGTAGGCAGAGGTACAAATAAGGCACCCGCGACTAGCCGAAGACACTAAGTCCCACAATGTGATAGGTGGCAAGCCTATCACCAACCGGGCACATTTCCAATCCCAACCAACATTTTTTATTAGAAAATTGGAAAAATCCAATTTTCTTTTTGATGGCTGACCCGGGATTCGAACCCGGAACCTCATGCAGTCAAGTCCAACACCTGGACCGCTAGACCACAGAGGCGATTTTTATTATATATTTTATTTATTATATATTTTTTACTATATAACCCGAAAAGAATCTTTTTTTCTTGATAACTTTTTAAAGTAACAAGAATATTTTTACACATTAAATTAAAATGTTACTATATTTAATTGCATTAAAAAAAATCTAGTTTTTTTCCTTAGAAACTTTACCTTTAAATCGAGATTAATTTACTGTGTCTCCCAACCGGGTTTTTTAACTGTACGTTGTTAGTTACCTTAAGCTATATAAGGTCCAGCCTTGACAAATTTGGTAAAAATTGTATTTGTTTTATAATTTATTAGTACCTAAATATTTTCATGCTAAAGCTTAGAAAGGATGCAAATTCAACTAAAGCGCAAAAAGGTTTCTATCTAATTGTGGATTTCCATTTACTCAATATTGCTATTCATGTAATAAGGATAATTAATACACAATATGTAAAATTCATGAAAACAAGTCTATGACTTCAAGTCAAGCAATCACATTATTTTCATCCAGAACCTATTTTAGCTTCATTTTTAAACTACCATTAGTTTTTTAACCCCCTAAGGAAAAGTAAGTGTATTTCAATTTTAGTGTGTGTGTATGTTATGCGCGCGCCTGAGTGTGGGTAGGTGTGTGCGCGGGTGTGTCAGTTTGTGGCGTAACAACTCCTAAACGTATGGACCAATTCCGATGCGGATTTCGTGCAAGATAACTGACTAGATCGAGATAGTTCGTAACTATATCACGGAAAGGTTTTGTCGTGGGTTATTTAAAGTTTATAATTTTATTATTTTGAACGGTCATACTTTAAGCTATTTATTTATTTAATATATTATTAAAATGCTAAACTGTTTCGTGAACTGATCATTTGTTATGATTATGGTTATTTAAGCAAAACCTTTTAAGGTGTCATTGGACTAATTTGGTCAATTGGCAAATGGCTTTGAACCCAAATGAGACCGAGTACATTTTTAAGTGTATGTCTGTTTATTACCTCGTCAGGCGCCGGACCACGAGTGACTTGACAGATTTAAATACATGATATGTCATTTGATTCATCTTAAAATGAAAGTGAATGGTTAATAAGTGAAATTTATTTTTTTAAATTTAAGAGAACCAGTTTCGAATTTTTGAATTTATTTAAAATAATTTCTGAAAAACAACTAGTCAGCTAAGTTGTATTTTTAAGAATAAATGAAAATTCACATATTGTCAATTACACAAAATTTTAATAAACAAATATATCTGGACGTAGAAACATCTAAGACTAATAACAAATAAACTTAAAAATGAAAAACCGACTTCAACTTTGTCATTGGGAACCACGTCGCGATTTGATAATTTTTTTTTTAAATGATAGCATAGGGTTCCCAAATTGTCCCACTTAAATTTTATCAACATCCTACGATTTTTTTTAGAATATTTGTACAGAAATCCACATTTATGTTATAAAAGTAAGTCTGTCTGTGGGTTATGCATTCACGACTAAATTGCTTTAACAATATTTATGAAATTGAATATAATATATACATATTAAAATTAAAACTAGTTAAACATACGAGTTCAAACACAAGCTACAATTTTTCATTAAACCTTCTTAAGTACCATAAACGATGAAATTTTCCATGAAAAATCTGTTCTACGTTGACGAAGTCGCGAATAAATAGCTAGTATTAAATACCATTATACTAAAAAAGTGAAGTATATTCACACCCACATTCCTGCGAAAATAGGCAGAGGCACAACCAGGGCACCGACGACTAGCCAAAGGCACTAAGTCCCACAACGTTACAGGTGGCAAGCCTATCACCAACCGGGCACTTATGTAATCCCGCCCAACGTTAGTTTTTGTAGAAAATTGAAATCACACAATTGTTAATTTTTTTGCTGCCCGCCCCGGGGATCGAACCCAGGACCTCCAGAAGTTGACTTCTTCAAGTCCGACGTCGATCGCTAGGCGACGATTTATACTTGTAACGTGTAAAAAAATACCAAGTCTTAAGCAGTATGTATAGTATTCAGTTTAAATTAAGCAAATTGTGATACGAGTAATAACAACTACCAATTACAATGTTACTATTCCATTACTATTTCCTGCGATACTCACTACAGAAACAGAAACGTGCCTTTTCATAAAACCAACATAAAGTTTATAAATCTTAACAAACTACAAAATCAAATATTCGACGCAGAAGTAGATGCTGTTACTATTATTATCATCCTTATAATTCTGAAATTGAAAAAAAAACAATCACTCCCGACAAAACTAACATCGAATGTAAGGTAAGAACCATCTAGATTACGCCAGCTTTCTTACAAAAAAAACCGCAACAAAATCGGTCCATCCGATTAAAAGTTATGATACCATAGAGTACAGACACACACACAAAGATTTTAGTAATTAGTTATTGAAATAGTTTTTATGATATTGGAAAGCTAACAAGCAGACTGATTTCCCGATTACCCCATTAAAATATGACGTCATAATATATGACGTCATTAACAGGCATCATAGGGAAATAACAAAATTTATTATGATCTACTACAAAGATGAGACGGGTCGGAATAACGTTATATTTTCTGTGTGATACTTCCCTGTAAAACATTTTGTTCTACAGCCGCGCTCAGAGACATCAATTAACATTGAATCACTCATTAAGATACAAATTTGTATAGAAAACGTTAACTTAATGAGTGCTTAAAAGATAATAAACCTCTGAGTACGGCCGACAGACCTCAAAGTGCAATCAATGTACATAATATTGTCCTGTATGAAATTCCGGTGAAATTGTAAAAACCTAGATGTTAGCAACATTAAAGCCATTGAAAAAACATTGTCTTGGCAAACTTGTCCAAACAAAAGTATTGCACTTATAGCTTTATTCTGTTGGTAAAGTCCTGGGGGGTCATTACTCATTATGTAACTCAGTTACCAACTCAATATGGATGTACATGAGTGTACATGAAATCGCTGTCAAATGACGTGTTTTATATTTGCTATCTCCAGTGACTAACAGTAATACAATAGAGATAGCAAACCCAAATGACGTCATTTGATGTACACTTTTGCAGTTTGAGTTGGCAACTGAGATACATAATCACCCCCCTGGTCTGCTGAGTTGAATAGGGACAGAGGAAGATCCTCTGTCCCAGGCAGCTTGTAAGAGCTTCACCAACAAGAACACTGCTGGTAGAGTACGCAGCGACTTGCCCGGGCAGGGATCCACCGTTTTATTTATTCCTGTCGTAATGATTCTGTCATGTTCCGGTCCGGAGAGTAGGGTAGCCGATTGTCGCATTATTGGCGTAACATCCCTGCTACAAGAGTTCCACGCACCCATAACATCTATGGTGTCTATAGGCCAAGGTTGTCTCTTACCATCAAGAGACTCGTGTGCATGTAAACTGACCTCTCACATAAAAAAATAGCATGGCATAATAGTGCGGTCATAGAAAAGCGAATTTAGGAGGTCACTATTTTGATCATCTCCATGTTCTAGGATATCTTAGTCCATTAATTGATAGGAGAATACGTTACTTAGCGAAATCCATCATTTTTCAAATTAATCGGTCCATATTTGTTAAATGAAGCTTTTATTAATAATATTTTTTGTGATACAACCGCAAACAAGCACAAGGATCTCCTGACAGAAAGATGTAGGCGTGGTGATGTGACAGGTGCGTTTCTGGCCTGTGGCCGGGGTGATACTTGATAGGCTTATTGTGTAAGTCTACTGGCCACCTTACCCGTCAGACCGCAATATGATATAGTCATTATGGCATTATGTAAGGCGGTGGATCCCGACCCGGGCCAGTTGCTATACAGCACTCTGCCATTAGAGATCTTGTTAGTAATGACCCATTAAATCAAAGCTCGTATCTTGCGAGCTGCTTGGTAGAGAAGGGATTGATCTATTCTTTGCAAGAGACTTGGTCCCTCTTACGAGCTGCTTGGTAGAGAGGGAATTAATCTATTTTTCGCAAGAGACCTGGTCTCTCTTACGAGCTGCTTGGTAGAGAAGGAATTAATCTTTTTCTTCGCAAGATACCTGGTCTCTCTTACGAACTGCTTGGTAGAGAGGGAATTGATCTATTCTTCGCAAGAGACCTGGTCTCTCTTACTGATGAACATAACACCACTGCTTGTTTTCAAATTATATTGAAGCCAGGCAGGTCTGCCAGGATCGTGTTTTGGCACTCGATACTCTCTGCCTACACCATAAGGAACTTGGCGTGAAGATTTGTACGTATTGAGTGTCGATACATAGTAAATACACTGTAGCGATGGAGTCAGAATCATGTAAGTTACATGCAATCATTGTCGGTGATTGCTTAAATTGGTTCCAAGCGATTTGCAAAGAGAAATGCTTTATGTGTGTGACATATAGGTATATAACAATCATACATGCATTGTAGGTAATTCATGTGTGTGTACGATGTTTCGAATATAGTCACGGAAATATTTACATTTCGAATCATACAGAAAACATGAAAATCTTGACATTCATGCGGCACCTACCTCATTGTATCTTCGGTTAGTCGCAGGTGCCCTGGTTATGCCTCTAACTCTTCGGGGTAGGTATCCCGTATGGGCGTAAAGATGCTTTTTTTTCATATTTTCAAATGAAGAAACACTTGTTCTGCTTTACGTATCACTTATGATTTATAATTTTATAAATAGCCTACCGGCTTTGCTTATAACCAGCATCATCAGGGCTAAAACCTAAAGTTTAAGTTTAAACTTAATCAAGTTATTTAAATACATTATGCTAATAAATTATATAATTATTTGTTTAATTAAATAATAAGTGATACGTAAAAAAGAGCAAATGTTTTTCTTAATTTAAAAATATGAATATTTGGAAGTTTTTCCAGGCGGCTTCCTATCATCGAAAAAAATAATTTGGTTTGGGGTTAGATCAATCATTCGTATAATTTTTCCAGAGGTATTTATTTAAAATGTAAAAGCTTGTGTCTTTTTTACTACAGGTGCTGGCAGCAGTAGCCGTATCAATGGGTTCGATGATAGTGGGTTATTCTTCAGCCTACACATCGCCTGCTCTCGTTACGATGGAAAACAGCACAACCGTGATAGTTACCAAAGAGCAGGTATGTTATATTACAAACATACGTTATACAATAAATACTACCCCTACTGTTAATATATAGTAGTATAAGTAAGTATATAGTACTTACAAGATTAAGCGACTAGCCGTAGTATTAAATCATCACCTTTTTTTATTTCAATCGAGAAAATGGTATCTCTATAGTGATATCACTTGAACTATTTGATCAAACAGGATTAAAGCCTTACCATTGCACCAAATAGTCACATACCGGACAAAAAAATCAATAGCTATCAATAGAGAAACAGACAAATAAAATTTGAGTATACTCACAACATCTATGAATTCGTCAGTTTATTTGTTCTTAATTTTGTTGTTTGTCAAATTTGTTGTTGTGTAATACAGGACTGATTCACCTATCTATGATGATAGATAGGGCTACTAACGATCAGTTACGAGAAAACCACTGTTACTTTTGAATAATTAACAAAAATATCCTAGCAAGTAGCAACATAACATAGCCGTCAATCATTAAAAGTAAAGCTACAAGATATTACTGATAATATCGATATTCAAAATAGCGTATAAATTCAGTTACAGCAAACACCATCTTGTGCAAAGAATTTGACATAAACAATTGCTTCAGCCATTGGTTGAGGCAATCGTAAACTATGATTAATGTCAATTATAAAACGAAGCGTTTATGTACTTAACGCCTGTAATGGAATATTGATATGCCTGTCAAATATACTGGAAACAGCCGACCTTAGACGAGCGTGTGTTTAAATTCAATCTTACCTATCATTCCTACAAATTTAACTGATTACCGAATTCTTTCGGATCCTCAGTGTGTGGCCGCGATCCCGATCCGGTGGTAGTTTATAATGTCGACGTGCACAAGTACCACTTGCATGGTCCATATGAATAAAGATTTTTCCGATTCTGATTCTAACTAATCACACCATTGTTTTAAAATTTCAGGCAAGCTGGGTTGGAGGATTAATGCCGTTAGCTGCTTTAGGAGGTGGAGTGATTGGAGGACCTTTAGTAGATTACATCGGACGGAAGCGTACGATTCTATTAACAGCCATACCTTTCTTTATTGGTTGGATGCTAATAGCAACTGCCAATATCGTTCATCTAATTTTAGCAGGACGTGCAATATGTGGTTTATGTGTTGGCATTGGATCGTTGGCATTTCCAGTATATTTAGGAGAAACGATACAGCCTGAAGTGAGAGGCACTTTGGGATTATTCCCTACAGTAATTGGAAATATCGGTATTCTTGTATGCTACACGGCAGGAAAATACCTAGATTGGTCAGAATTGGCGTACCTCGGAGCAGCATTGCCAATTCCTTTTCTTTTACTTACATTCATGATACCAGAAACACCACGATGGTACTTATCCCAAGGCAAACCAGAAGAAGCGCGCAAAGCTTTGAAATGGTTACGTGGTACTAATAGCAAAATAGAGCACGAACTGCACGAACAGACGCTTTGTGAAGCAGAAACTGATAAGGAGCTATCTTTAAGTGAAATGTTGAATGTGATTTATTTAAAATCTATATTAATATGCTTAGGTTTAATGGCTTTTCAACAATTTTCGGGAATTAATGCAGTTATATTCTACACGGTCAAAATTTTCAAAATGTCTGGAAGTGCTGTTGATGAGAATTTATCAACAATAATAGTGGGGATAGTTAATTTTATTTCAACATTCATTGCCACTGCACTAATTGACAGAGCTGGTCGAAAAATGTTACTCTATATATCTTCAGTAACCATGACAGTCACTCTAGTCATTTTGGGAACATTTTTCTATGTACGTGATAATATGCATTTAGATGTTTCTAAATACGGGTGGCTACCTCTGACTAGCCTCATGATTTACTTGCTAGGCTTTTCACTAGCTTTTGGACCCATACCATGGCTAATGATGGGAGAAATTTTACCTTCAAAAATAAGAGGTGGAGCTGCATCCATATGTACAGCCTTTAACTGGTTATGTGCATTTACAGTAACTGTTACATTCCCAAATCTATTGGACGCTATTAAACCAGCAGCCACTTTTTGGTTATTTGGATGCATTTGTTTTGTAGGGCTATTTTTTGTAGTGGTATGTGTACCAGAAACTAGGGGCAAGAGTTTAGAACAGATAGAAAATAAAATGACAGGTAGAATACCTAATAGGACAAGAAGATTGAGCTCAATTGCAAATATCAAACCCATGCCAAGTGGTTGTTAATATTCAGTATTGAATAGCAAATTCTAAAATTATTTGTATCTAAAATAATGGTTAAGTTATGAAAATTTCAATAATATGAAGTAGCAAAGAGGAGATGTATTTTGCTGGGCGTTTCTTTAAAAGTATGACTATGCTTGCAACACATTATAAGACTTAACATTATTAGCTAGTTGTGTCTAAGTTATCTAGCCCTATATACAAACATACGTGATACATTTTACATTTATCATTTAAAAAATGATGAATATAAAATTATCATTTATTTATGTATAAATGTAAATAATATGATGGTAAACAAGCAGGTGGCTTTCATGATGATACAAGACAGCTAGCTGTCTTCATTGTTTTTAACTAAACAATACCAACTTCCTGCAGCTTTTGACAACAATTAACATGGTTTCTACAACATTAAAAGTTAAATGTATTTCTGGGATAGATTGGAAATGACATAGGTGTTGCCAACCTCGCGGTTTTTACATCTTCAAGGGGCTTTGCAGCTGGAGCAGAAAGTCCTTTGTACAAATAAGACCAACATTATGAATTGCCCATCAGGTCATCAAGCATAATTGAGTTTTCAATGCCAACAAGTTTTGTTTGGCAAATTGTGAAATTAATGGTTATGAAAAAGTTGGAGATTAAACTATATCAATACTGTACTTAAAATTAAAAAAAATACTTTTTTTAAGCACTAAGCAAAATCATAACATTTTCATTAAGTTTGTAATATCATAAACATTAATTTATTGACCTTTGTTAAATTTATTTAGTTTAGTAAGTAATTAGGTACTTAAGAAAATAGAAATAAGTTGTTTAATAAATAAAAATGATTATCTTTTAGATAAAGTGACTTTTCATTATATTTGTACTAAGTGTACAAAAGCATTTACATTTTTTTTTATAATAACTTTAGAATATAAAATTTACATTTATCATAAAGTTGAACTTATACTTTTACTACACTAAATTTTTTTAACCAACGAGTACCAAAAAATTGTTTTGCATTGCTATTGGTCAATGTAATCAACATAAAGTTCATTTCAACCAATCAGAATACTTTGTGCTCATTGTCAAATTATAAAGGTGCGTTCTAATTGGTTGAAATGAATTTGGTACTCGTTTGTTTAAATAAACAGAGTATAGCTACAATGGTTACAGTTATCATACAAACTTTTGTCCTCTATTATTGTCCTTTACAGGTTGGTTTAAAAAAATCCAATGTTTGAACTCTTTAGCACCTTTTGTGCATCAAACACAGAGAAATGACAAATACATCAAATACCACTTCAACTACTTATAAGATACACAAAGGCGGCCTAATCACAAAGTCAGTGATCTTTTCCAGGCAACCCTAGAGTATAGAACAAGCTTTAGCAAGATACTGTGTAGTGAAACTAAATAAAACCTAATAAACATTATAAAATTTTGAAATATTCTCTGCGGTTACTTGGGAGTGTCACAAATCCATTTAGAACTTAATGATGAGTTGCGCAATGACTATTGCAGAATAGATGCTACTGAACGTGGAAATAAGTACCTACAACATAATGAGACAGTAGTACCAGGGAAATCAAAGTGAAAAATCTAATGAATCTTCTGATGCCAACAGATAACTGACCTTATCTGAAAGGAATACCTGCTATGGACATAATTGCAATGAGGTTATCACATAGGATTACTCTAGGTTAGGTGACAAACACTGTCGGTAAAACTGCAAATATGAAAGAAAAATGTTTCACCGAATAAGTGGCATCTCAACTAGGTAGGTATATTTATTATGGATACCTTGAAAAAAACCATGCACCTAGTGGACTACAAATGTGTAAAGCTGGGCAACCAAATTTACCACACTGTACCATTTGTAACTGTACTATGCCACACTTCAATCACATTGTAGTAAGATACATAAGAAAAACATAAATGGGTATTCTTATTCAGCCCTGCATTTCTGGGTCCTGGTAAGTTCTTTGAATTTATTCTGGTACCTATTTACCTAAGTATTTCTGTGTGATAATATTGTTGAGTGTTGACTAACATACATAACACAAGCATACAATTTGCTTACTTTGGGTTTAAACTCAATTTTTGTAATTTTTCCAAAGACATTTATTAATTTATTAATATTATTTTAACACACATAATTTAGTATATTCAAAATTTTACATAATATATTCTATTTTAATTCATTACGATTAATTATTTTCCATAAAAAAAGCTGTAAATTAGTGACACAACTGTATAATCTGTTAAATCTCTTACCATCAGAGGATTTACCTGCTTCTTTACTGTCTCATAACATAAAAATAGTCTAAAAAATTTATAGTTCCATGTTTTTTATTACATTACACAACCAGAATAGTTACGTTTCATACAATTCATTATCAACCATAACTATATTATGTTCTCGGAATAATAAATTTGTACATTAACCTTTAAGGATTTATTCATAGATTAATACTTTAAGTGTTTTTAACTTTTTTGATGACTGACACTCAGTCAGCTTCCCTGATGAAAAATAAACCTCTTAATAGACATCATCATCATAATATATTAGCAGCTGACAATAACTCTGAACAAATTGAAAATGATTGTAATTGCTTGCTAATTATTTGAAACTGCGTTGTCCACATTCCACATTCATTACTTCAAAATGTACCAGATAAAAAAGAAAAAAACCGAGACATCTGCCATTTTGAGTAAGTGATATGGAACATACTCAAATGATAGTAAAAAAATCTTATATCATCCATGTAGGTATGTTAATCATTTGCTTATTAACAATAAATAAACATAAAATAAATAATATGAATGTTCAACTAGATGAGCTCTTGTTAATTTAAGAAATGCTTATATTGTACTGAACATACCAGTTTCAACTCGCATAAAATATTCAAGGGTTCTTTAGTAAACTAGAATATTATTCGATATAAAGAAACTTACCCATAACTTGGACACGGCAAATAGCACAAGTATCGCATTCTACATCCCAGCTCCACATTGCCACAGCATTCCACTTTTTTAATGTAAACATCTTATCAGATTTCTGTCCATCTACATCACCACGATCAAGAGTTTCACAATCTTCTCCTGACATTGTATTATTATTAATTTAACTCAAAAATTTTTTTGTTCTTCGTATCAAACCAGCAAACTTGTTTGTTTACTTCGCTTTTTGACAAATGACAACTGCATAGTAACTGTCATATGTCATACGTCAAGTTAAGTGACAAAACTAATATGTAAAATATTCTACAATCTGTATTTTAAAGTATCTTGAAATCGCCTCTGTGGTCTGGCGGTCCGGGTGTTGGACTTGACTACATGGGGTCCCGGGTTCGAGTCCCGGGTCGGCCAACAGAAAGAAAATTGGATTTTTCCAATTTTCTAATAAAGAGAATGTTGGTCGGGATTGGAAATGTGCCCGGTTAGCGATAGGCTTGCCACCTATCACATTGTGGGACTTAGTGTCTTCGGCTGGTCGTGGGTGCCTTGGTTGTACCTCTGCCTGCCTCTTCGGGGATATGGGCGTGAAGATACTTTACTTTATTTTAGGTTCATTGTATTGTACTCATTATTCAGCCGAAGCCCAAAGGATGTAATATTTTTGTAAAACGTAGGTACCAATATTAACGAAACAATAAAAGGCTATATCCACATTCAAAAATGTTTTCATATTTCACTTGAGACAAAGACGCACAATGTCACGTTTAAACATACATACATACATACATTGGTATATATCTTCACGCCAAGTCCCTTGCGCGGTAGACAGACAGTGTGACGCGGCAAATCTTACGACCCTGACAGACTTTCCTGTCTTCTTTCATATTCATTACCCTTTTCATACTATCACGCCGGTTTCGAAGACTCTTGACACTGTCCTCGGCCGTTACCATGATTTGATCATGAAATTTTAACCTATGTTTCGCTGTGTACCAAGAGCGTAGCCAGGATTTTGTTCAGAGAGAGACAGAAAAAAAATCCTGGTCTATTTTGTTTTATATGAAAGGTAAAAAGGTTTTTACAATATAAAAATGAGCAGGTACCTAAAGCTTGACAAATATTCTGCTCAGATCTTCAAAAAAAATTTTTAAAACTTCTCTCTCTTTCTTGTCCATTGAATCAGTTTTGATCATTCGGACAGTTGTAGTTATACATTAAAGCTTTTCTAGGGTTCTCCTTGTTTCTAGCCAGATACGGGCAGCTGCCCCCTTTTTCTGTACCTGGCTACGCCCATCCATATTACATTGCATAACTGCGTAGTCAATCTTTCATCTGTTATTATCTCGATATGACCGAAGCAGCGAAGCAACAACACCATGGACATGCTGCTGCTTTAAGACACATAACTTGCAACAATACCCCTGTTAGTGTAAATACTTAGGTTAGGAATATATCAATGACTAGGTGAATAGTCTGTCGAAAAGATATCACGTCGAAATAGCCTCAATGTCAACCAACTAAGATACTTTGGGCCCGGAACCCAAATTTCATAGGTAAGGCGGCCAGCTGCCTCAACTACAGGTCACAGTAGGTTGACATAATTTACAAAAAACTTTAAAAGACAACATTTTCTCAAAGTTAGTCAATCTATCCAGCACCGGACTTTATAGTATATATATTAATACGTGATGCCAAAACTTTGGACCCATTTTTACGAAAATTGCGCGAACAGAGGAGTATGAAATTTGGCACACTTATAGTTTATGTGTAGGAGAAGTGCAGAACATTAATATTTTTCAATAATAATGGTTATAAAGTACATTAAATCAATAAATAAAACATTACCCACACTAACATGTATTTGACACACATAAACACATATATTGATGATAACGACAAAAGATCACAGATGACGCACTTAAAAAGTTTGGAAACAAAGTAGTTGGTCTTGAGAAATGAAGATGGCGTTCTTATCAACAAGGTATTAAAATTGATTATGGTCGAATTTCGACCAATGGGCGACCACTACTTTTCTTAAATATCCCCGAGAAGGGGTGACATCCAGCCCCGAAGCGACCGATCGCGCGGGGTCAATTTTGAAGTAGAGGCTGTGCAGGACTTAAATCCATTTTTTATGAAAATCCGGGCCTCGTGGCAGGATTTTGAGGGAAACTGGGCATTGACTCCGCTAATCTAGACTAGCTGACCCGTCAGACATTGTCCTGACCTACATATAAATATTAACTTCTTTTTCACATCATCCTTCTTCTGACAGTAGATAGCTAACTCAACAAAAATACAATTAACAGAATTGGTCCATCTGTTAAGGCAAAATGTGATGATTAACGAAATTAAGGATTAATTACTTCGTATTGCTTGACATTAATGCAATTATCCCAGTTTCCTTTTTATAAGAATATTCTCATGATAATAACTAACACCACAAAAAAATAATTAGCAAAATGAGCCCCTGCATTCAGACATGATACGATGACCACGCGAAATGGGGATTCATTTATATAAGTAAGTTAAGGATGATAATAGAAGTTTCAGACAGTTGTAAACTCGCCTCCCAACAAAGCTAACCTTGGAGAAAACTTTGTTTCCATCTTCCATCATCAAAATTGGATTACATGTACGGCCCAGATGGACGCAAATCAATGTTTATAATAAGTCTAAAATTTCCTTAAACAGTTGGTAGTGTCATCAGTGCAATAGGTACTCTGTAATGTTACTTAAGCGTCAAAAATTATGAATGCACATGCTAGTTGCTGTAATTGATAACAAATTAATACGGAGTTCTGCCATTAGTAGAAACTAATAAATGTATTTACTAATCTCAGTTGATAGACCAAATAGCCGCAATTGACTTGCAATATTGCGAAGTTTGGAGGAAACGTAAGCAGTAGGTACCATCAGCGAAAATCACACCTATCTACTTACGCACATCTCAATTAATAAAACTGCATTCTTTATTAAAAAATATATTCGTTTACATTTAAAAAAATTCAAAATACATAGACCATTTATACTTCATGGGTAGAAATGGATTTGACGTATAAAACTAACCTAACCTAATATTTTCACGTGGGTAAATTCGTTTTGCATTTTATAACCTATTTTCAAACCAAATAATCAAAACTAATAGGTGTGAAGCTAAATGTCTTGTTTGTTTGCTTGTAATCTCTTAATACATCTCAAATAAATTTTACGTGAGACATATTAATTTTACATTAGGTATTAGATGGCCCATTTTTTGAATAAGCCTATAAAATACCTATAAATTCCCAAATCCAAGTTCACGTTCAGGAAAACAACAAAGAATTCCTAACTTTTCTCGGTATGTATTAATATATATTCAAGATAACAGTATTTTTTCCCAAAATAATTTTTTATTTTTGAATAAAGGGCTTCAGAAATATGTTAAGTATTACATCTTGCTTCTTCATTCATTGCTTAGGGACTCAAATGTTTTTTAAACTTCACACATAATTTACCTAATGAAAACATAAACATGACGGTGGGTTATTGTCTAAATATATAATGTAACAAGGCGGAGGTAAATAATAAAATAACACTGATGGTCACACTTCCAGCGCTGCTAAAGCATCCAAGATCTTCTATTTGCACTTGGTATCTTATATTGTATGGGAATCTGCAAGCATTTTCTGAAAATAAACAGTAGGTAAACAATAAATATATATTCCTGGACAAGTCACACAAATTGAATCTAACCCCAAAGTAAGCAAATTATATGCTAGTGTTATGGGTGTTAGTCAACGATTCTAATACATAGAAATATTTAAATAGATACCAGAATAAATTTAATAAACACCCAGACCCGTCAAGAATCGAACCCGAGCCTCGCAGTTGGTCGATTTAGTTAGGTGTGTACGTTAGCAACTCGACCAACGAGGAACTTTTCACGGGAAGGCAGGGAGAACCGAATGATAAAGAAGAAGTCGAAATAGTTCTATTAACTGCTTTTGTCTAAACTGACGTTTAAATTAGTAATAGTAGACCCGTTAACTACATTACCATCATTACCGACACCAACAAGTAACTAATAAATTTATTATTTTTATTAATTATTTAAATTTCTCTTACTAGACTCGTCGGGCAACAAAAAGGCAATTGGGTTTTTCAATTTTCTAATAAAAAAAAATGTTGCTCGGGATTGAAAATGTGCCCGGTTGGCGATAGGCTTGCCACCTATAACATTGTAGGACTTAGTGACTTCAGCTGGTCGTGGGTGGGCAGCCAGGCTGGTTGTACCTCTGCCTAGTTCTCCGGGGATATGGGCGTGAAGATGCTTTTATTTCACGTAGTACTACTCTACTTGTTTAAGTAACCACAAATTGTGTTAGAGTTATTGTTATTATTATTGTTATGACACCATCACTGAACAAAAGATAAGTAAATGGGGCCTTGCCTTCAAGTTGTAAATAGCTATTCTATCTTTATCAAACAAGTTTAAGAATAGGGTTTACTCATGGACAGTATGATTCTGTGTACTGCGCTGTCAAACATTCTAAATAAGCTAATTTATGATATTTTTCTTATTATAATCGCCTCTGTGGTCTAGCAGGCCGGCGTCTGACTTGACTTCTTGTGGTCTCGTGTTTATCCTAGGGTCGAACAACAAAAAAAAAGAATATGAGTGTTCTTAATTTTTTAACCCGCAAATATCCACTTGTGTTGAAGAAAGCTTTGCTAAATCTTGGTCCGAAAATTATTTCATTTTTCACATTATCTTTCATTCGCTATTTTCAAATCTATTCAGAACCAATCCTTAATCTAACGTGATTTCAATGGTGAAGGGTGGTGTTACCACAGCATACATCACTAAGGGATTACCCCTTTAAAGGGAGGGTTAAAAATGCTAAAAAGTCATGTGATTAATGGACGGTCCCTTAGATTTAGTATTTGATAATATAATAGACGGGTACTTGATAGGAAAGCAGTGGGCAGCTATCCTTGAGCGGAGTTAAATAATATTTTAGGCACAATACAACACATACCTACTGTGTTTGTCAAAACAGTTTTTTTTGTGTAATACTGTAAGGCAAACAAGGCTTTACTGATGGCAAGAAATTCACGTCGCCTATAGATATCAAAGGTAGTAATGAGGCTTTGCCAACCTGAGGCTGGCGTGTTAGGCCACGAGTACAAGTTAGTTTACTGGCTACCATATCCTCCAAACCAGTAGATGTCAACGGCAAGCAATGATGTTATGGCGGCAGGAATATGTAATGAATAGTTGTACCAATTTGGACGAGTCGCTGCAAAACTAACACCTAGTCTTGGTGTTAGTGACGGTACGCCTATGCTCGCCTTTTACTAACTGTCTGGTAAGAAGGCAGATGGTCTATTATGCAAAGGAGCCCGGACCAATAGACGGGTGAAAAATACCATAATTACAGTATCATGATACGATCAGGAAAGTAAGACAACCGGTATATTTGCTTAATAGTGCCAAAACTCCTAGTAATGGGGATCGATGCATTTATAATATCTGCCGTGTCTCGTGGTCATGGTTGTCTCTTACCATTCATTAGCCAAATGCTTGTTTAATGTTTTATCACATTAAAAATAGGAAATAGGAAAATAAATTTCGTGAATATGTTAAATCACAAAAAAATGTATCAGAAGTACTTAGAGATGTGGTCGTTTCCATCCCTTAAATCATTCATTCCATTCTTTTAGGGCCGACGCATACATGCGGCAGTTCCTTTAGGGAATCTCGATTCGATATTTCAAAAGGAAATTTGCCTCACACAAATGCGTTCAAATTCCGCGCGGAAAAATTCCGAATGTATATGGCGGGATCTATACATACCAGTACATATAGAGCTGTATGATGTCAGACCAGTACCGACATTTGACTCTACGGAGATGTAGAAGAAGGGACAAGAATTTATAGTCCAATGGCCATCACATGCGTTTTGCAAACTGATCTCTACATTGCCCGTTGTTTCGATGGTTTGACAGGTAACTGCATTTTCTTCGAAGCCAACGATGGAAGAGTTTCGTCTGAAATTAAAAAAAAGTTTATGTTAGAATAATCAAGCGACTTTGGCAGTATAGGTTACTTCAACCACCGAGTGGCGATTTCGTTATATATTATTACAAAAAAAAGCATCTTCACGCCCATATCGCCGAAGAGGTACGCAGAGGCACAACCAGGGCACCCACGACTAGCCGAAGAAGCTAAGTAATATGGAAACGTTCCTTTAGATCAATTTGTGTGAATTGTTTAGCAACATTTATTTATATATAATTATGAAAGTGAGTATACAATGTTACCTGGTGAGAAAGTGAGTATACAATGATTTTTTGAAACTTGATCAACCGAAATTTGCATTTTCATGGACAAATATTTATCTTGGACACAAGATAAATATTTGTCCATGAAAAATTCCCAAGAATACAGGCATTTTAATGTTCTGTGTGCTGATTATATATCTCAGTTGCCAACTAAAAATGGAAAAGTGTACATCAAATAGCTGTCAAATGACGTCATTTTTGTTTGCTATCACTATTGTATTTCTGTTGGTCACTGGAGATAGCAAATATAAAACACTGATAACTGAAAATTTGACAGCTATTTGATGTACACTTATCCATTTAGAGGCGGCAACTGAGATACATATTTAGCACCCTCTTTTGTTTTTATTGTAACTTTGTTTTTTGAATGTGTATTTTTTTTAAATTAGTTTTTTAAATTTATCTATAAATTGTTTAGCATTCGCAGATTTCAGTTGATCAAGTTTCGACAAAACACACTATAAATTAAACAGGCATTAGGGTTTAAATTTTAAAAAAATATTTATTCCTGCTATAGCTTAAGTGCTTACTGTTATGGTGTAAAGTTCAGGTCCCACAAGTAAACGATTTTTTTTATAAAATGAACACGCTTCCTCGAAGGTAAGATACAACTAAAGGCTTTAAAGATGTCAGACCGCTGACCCTTCACATAAAAAAGAGATATTACTATTGTCCACCGTACTGTATCGTCTACCTGGGTACTCTACTCTTTAACACTGAACACAACAATGGCTAACACTGACTGCATTAGTATTTAGTAAGACATAGAAAAACAAACCTTGGTTGTGCAACAACACGTGAATGACAGATAACCAGTCTGCCCATTCCAGATATGGTTCTCGAAATCCGAATCTTCCTGTTGTCACGATTTTCGTAGAAGTAGTTGGGACTAATGGAATAGTAGTTGATGTAGCCAGGTTCCACGTAGTCATCAAACTGTCTTATACCAGATGTTGCTTCACGAGGGAAGGTTGAACCACAGTTTGGGCTTATTATTCTTCGTCCAACTGTGGGTTCAGACAATATGAGTTATTAAAACAATGGTATCTAGATAAAACAGCATTTTTTTAAATGTCCTCCACAAAAACCTGCATGCAAAGTAGCTAAGAACCATATCTACAATGAAAGCTGTATTTTTTAATAACCCCTTACAAAAACCTACGTGCAATGTATCTAAGAACCAACTCGATCAAGATAACAGTATTTTTGTAATAGCCTCCGACAAAAATCTAGATGCAAAGTTGCTAAGAACCATCTGGACCATGATAGCAGTATTTTTTAATAATCCCCGACAAAAACATGTAGCTGTAGTACATCTCACTCACGTCAGCTTATTTTATGACTGATACAGTTTAATTTAAAAAAAAAGCAGAAAAATTCTGAATTACCAAAACCGTTAAATCTCATTTAAGAGATTATTTACATATATACTAGTGATCGCCCGTTGGTTGAAATTCGACCATAATATATTTTAATATCGTGTTGATAAGAACGCCGTGTTCATTTCTCAAAATCAACTACTTTGTTTCCAAACCTTTTAGTGCGCCATCTGTGATATTTTATCGTTATCATCAATATATTTATTTGTGTGTGTGTGTCAAATGCATGGTAGTGTGGGTAATGTTTTATTTATTGATTTAATGTAAAGTACATAAGCATTATTATTAAAAAATATCACATAAACTATAAGTGTGCCAAATTTTATACTCCTCCGTCCGCGCAATTTTCGTAAAAATGGGTCCAAAGTTTTGGCATCACGTATTAATATATAGATAAAAATGAATCCCCACTTCCCAGGATCATCGCATCACTCCTAAACGGGTGGATCAATTTTGCTAATTCATTTTTGTTATGTAAGTTGTTGCCAGGAGAAAGTTGTTATGAAGAAAAAAAAGGGAACAAATTGCTGAGAAAATAGGAAAAACAATATACACGTTTTTTGGAGATAACACTTGTACTTATCCACATTATACTTTATTTAACACTTTCTAGCCAACCGGTTTCACTTTTTACAGCATCATCAGCCCTGATAAGTACAAGTGTTATCTCCAAAAAACGTGTATATACAATGGATTTCCACCAAGTGCCAACGATAGCAAGTATAGATTCTATTAGGAAAAACAATACTTTATTTTCTTACATCTAAACTCAATTCAATTCAATTCATCTTTATTTGTAATTGTTAGTAGCTGGTAATATCAAGCTATACGAAGTTAGCCGGATCGGCTAAGAATGAAGAAAAAAAATCGCCACATATGTTGCTGGCTCAAAACTCTAAAATCACTAATTGCTATTTTTTTGTTTACACTTATATAAGACTGACTGAGTTTATAAACTAAGGAAATAGCAAAAAAATAGAAAAAGCTATACTTACAATTTTTTTCAAAATTTAACCGGGTTATCTAATATTTGATAAGACTTTTGAGACGAAATTATTCACTCACCTTGTTGAATCCTACTGAGCACTGGTTCCATGATGGCAGCAACATTCGTGCCATCAGAGTTTAGAGATACGGTTTTGATATCGTTGTTCATTTCTCGTACCAAATTCCATAAATTATCAAATTGATTTGTCGACGTAGCGAACAAAAGTCTGAGATCTGAAAATAGAAAACATTAAATAATATTTATCTTATGTATTATATAATATTTATTTTATTGTAATCGCCTTTGTAGTCTAGCAGTTCGGTTGTTGGACTTACCATCTCCATGCCATACCATGAGGTCTTGGCTTCGATCCCGTATTTGGCCAACAAATAGAAATTGTGTTTTTTTTTTAATTTTCTAGTATAAGTACAACAACTTTGATTGGATGTGAGCTCGGTTGACGATTGCTTGCCACCTATCACATTCTGGGACTCTTAGTTTCATCAGCTAGTCGTGATTGCCCTGGTTATACCTTTTTGGGGCTACGGCCGTGAAGTAACTATTTTTATTTTGTCTTGTTAGCTATTCATGAAAAACTTTCAATGAGTACATGTCATGGTTGACATTCCACGCTCAATTGGCTCGGATATTATCGGAGGTTTGTGTCTTAAAACCAGCTTGTTTGTATGAAAAGAATAATAAATGTGGGGGAAGCTAGACAAGTTTGCAAGGATTATCTGTCTATCTCTGTCTACCCCTGAAGGGAATTCCCTAAAGATAAGTATGTACATACTTTTGCTTAACTCAACAACAGTAGTTGTTGAACTGAAGATGCATGTAAATAGCTCGTAGAAGGCAAGCCAAAGTTATCATTATAAAGGCCAACCTAAAAAACGACGGTTAGATGTCACGGAAAGACATAGACACCAAACGGTTACCAACGGACTTACTAAAAGGTTGCCGAAAACCGTGCAAGGTGGTAAAGAAAAAATATTAAAGAAATTAATGATAGGGGGATAATAATGATACTGATGATGATGCCTAATGCCTACGCGTCCATCATTTATACCTATATTTATAAAACCGTTTTATTATTTCTGCTTCCATAATAATAAAGTCTGGACATTGTAAGTAATTTTGGCGTTTGTCAAATGTATTTTTCTGTCCCCGGACAGAATGTGACAACGTTTTTTTATGATATTGGAAGGCAAACAAGCAGACGGATGATGCATTGCCAACCTAAGGCCGGGATGTTAGGCCTTGAGCAAAAGTTTACCGGCTACCTTACCCTCCAAACCGGAACACGTCATAACGTTATGGCGACAGGAATAGGTCAGGCGTTGGTACCAATCCGCCTGAGTCGCTGCGAAACTCTACCACCTAGTCAGATATCACAGTGTTAGTGACGGTAAGCCTATGCTCGCCTTTTACGAGCTGCCTGGCAGGAAGGCAGACGGTCTATTCTGCAAAGGAGCCAGGACCAACACGGGGAAAAAAATTCGTTCCGCGTAGCTAAACAAAACTGCCATTTTTCGACTCCGTTGGGCAGAAATATTGTATAAAACCTCGAGCGGTAAAACAGAAAGCTTCAGATCACAATAATTACTTGTGATTTGAGAGTTCTGAATTTCCTGCCCTCGGAACGTGGTACTAGGCATGTATTATTACTGTTATAATAGGTAGGTAAACACTATTTCAACCACCATAGCGATTGAGCAGCCCAAGTTCACGCTCCCGGTTGGGGATGTAAGCTCCTATTTTGTAACATATCTATAACTTAAATAATAATTAAAAATACCTCTATGCCAGGCAGCTCGTAAAAGGCGAGCACCGGTTAAAATATAGGTCATCAAGCAAGCCATATAGCAAGCCCACATCCACCGCCCTACCTAATCCTGCCGCCATAATGACTGTCATGTTCCGACCCGGAGTGTTGGGGCGCCGGTAGGCTTGCAAAATGACAGCGACGCACCAATATCATCTATAGTGTCTATAGGCCACGGTTATCTCTCACCATCAGGAAAGCAATGTGCTTTTTTATTGATTTCTCACAATAATAAAATAGAAATTATTCTAGTAAAATACCTGGCACTGTATCATTCAAAAGCCTAGCCTGTTCCCATACTTGCTGGTTATTTTGTAGAGTCCCAGAAATCAAATACAACAGCACAGTAGAGTTTCCACCTACGTAACCAGCTGTTCGTTCATTCTCCAATACGCTTTGCATCGCTAGGCGTATATTTGTTAATGAATTTTCCAAACTAATACCGTTGAACACTGAAAACAAATGAAATTTCAAAAATGTATCTTTTTGATAAGAACGCCATCTTCATTTATCACGACAAACTACTTTGTTTCCAAATATTATAAATATAGTTTGTGCGCCAACTGTGATCTTTTATCGTTATCAATATTATTGTTTGTGTGTGTCAAATGTATAGTATCATGTGCAATGTTTTATTCTTTGATTTAATGTACTTTATGAGCAGCATAATTGAAAAATAATAGCGTTTTGCACTTCTCCTACATATGTGTAGGAGAAGTGCAGAACGCCAATATAAAACATAACTATAAACTATAAGTGGGCGAAATTCCATACTCCTCGGTCCGCGCAATTTTCATAAAATGGGGTCCAAAGTCTTTGATTCACGTATTAAAGTTACGGTCTTGAATAATACTTAAAAAATAGTAGTTCGCTACCAAACCTACATGTTATGCAGCTAAGAATCATCTCGGTCACGTCAACATTACTACAAAAATTTGGCATCGAAATTGGTCAATATGTTCAAAAGTTATAATACCACACACACAGATAAGTCAAACTTGCAACACCTCTAGTTTTTCGTCAAGAGTTACAAAATAAATAAATGTGAATTTATGGCATGAGTTAGTTAGAAATAAATTTAAACTTACTTGCTAGATGTCGTTCTAAAGTGTACATGGAATGAAAATCTGCTAAAGAGAAAGTGGTATTGATCACGGTGCTGCCATCGAAAGCGCTGAGGAGAGTCACACTTGATCCGAATTTCCCGACATCTATGTTGTCAAGGAGGTAAGAGATAGCCGGGTATATAGTCTGGTATTGCCAACCAGCATCTATCACTAGGTAAAGATTTGTGCGAAGTCGGTAATCTACTGTCTCCTCTTCCGTTGTGAAGCAATTCAAATCGTTTAGATTGCTAGCTGGATTAAACAAAAAAGTGGAATAAACATAGGATAATTCAAAATAAATTAAAAATTTAAAAAATCCCTTTGAAAATTAAAAAAATTGGTTAGTCTCCACACTTTCACTCTCACAACTTTTAAACGGCTCAACCGATTTTCATCAAACATGTCTAAGAACACTCGCACACTAGTTACCTTTAATAAAAAAAAAGCTAATTTGAAATCATTGCATCTGTTTGGGAGTTCTGATGCCAGAAACAGACAGACACACAGAAATACAGACACGTCAAACTTATAACACCCCTCTTTTTGCGTCGGGAGTTAAAAAGAAAGATTTTGTTGCCTCAATATCAATTATATTATTGGTGTTTGGTACTTTGTGTTACAGAAAATAAACCAACGAAGCGCTAAAATTGTGTTTAAACAAATAATTTTTAAGATAATAATAACAGACTGTTGGATCTTTCAAAGTTATTAGACAACTAACACTTCTTGACACCATTCATGTTACTGGTGCGTTGTTATCTTATGGCTCCAATCTTAACTTATGTGCGCAAATCGGCTACCATACCCTATACTGAACACAATAAAGACAAGTACTGAAGTTATGCAGTATGAATAGGGAAGATGTTGGTATTGATTCTACTCACTGCGTTTGTAAAATAATTTTGCGGGTTTTTAAAGTAATTTATTAAGCTAATTAAGCACCAACAGGCGATGGGGTTGTCACATTCAGACGTCATCAACTAACACCAAAGTCAACGCAAATAATTTGTTGGAGTCAGTTAATAAGTAGTAACTAGTAATAATTGGATGTACAGGAATGTACTCGTATCTTTAAAAAGACTTACAAGTGTATGATTGAAAATTAGTAACAGCATTTTCCACCAGACTGTCTAATCCTCCCATAATCGTACCACGTAGAGGCATATTAGTGTCTAATGCAGCAGCAAATGCATAAGTTTCTGCTACTAACTCTGTGTTAGTGATTTGTTGCTGGCTGAGGGAGCGCCGATTGCACGCTCTAAGCGACGGATCAAATACTCCATTCTGAAAATGAACACAAATTTCAAAAAAACATCCCACACCATTCCAACCTATATCCCGAAGAGGTAGGCAAAGGTACAACCACGACTAACCGCAAATACTTAGTCCCTTAATGTGATAGGTAGCAAAGTCTACCATATCCCGTCGGTATCCCCGAAGAGGTAGGCAGAGATACAACCATAGCACCTATGACTAGCCTAACACACTAAGTCTCATAATGTGATAGGTGGAAGTCTATCGCCAAGCCAACAACGTACGTTTCCAATCCCTTGCAAGCTATTTTGATTACAAAAATTGAAAATACACATTTTCTATTTTTTTGTTGCCCGACCAGGGTATCAACATAGGACCACAAGAAGTTAAGTCCGACGCCCGACCGTTAGATCAAAGTGGTGATAAATTTATTTTCGCCATAATGTCGGTGTGATGATCAGGTTAGGTGGGTAGGGCAGCCTATAGACTTGCAGAATAGGCCTAGGACTGTCCTGTGGGCGGGACGTTAGTACAAATGTGCAAGAATATAGGCTACCCTAATGAGGGCAGATTATGTATCTCAGTGGCCAACTCAAAATGGAAAAGTGTACATAAAATAGCTGTTAAATGACGTCATTTGTGTTTGATATCTCTATTGTATTTCTGTTGGTTACTGGAGATAGCAAATATAAAACACTTCATTGACAGCTATTTGATGTACACGTTTCCATTTTGAGTTGGCAACTGAGATACATAATCAGCCCCCAGACCGCAACATTGTAGAGCTATTAAGGTAAAAATAGGCGGTGGATCCCGACCCGCCCAAGTTGCTGCACAGCACTCTTCCAAAGACTTGTTCGCTGTCTTACCACATAGTAAAGACTCCCACTCAAATTCTATCACTACACAGAAAGAAATGTGAAAATACTTACTCTTGCATTATAATACATGTCCAAAAGCTGAGACAATTTCAATGTGCTTAGACTATTAAGACTAGCTGTAACAGCTTTTCCTAGTACAAAGCCGTCGATATCGCCTCTGATTTCTGGGTCAGTAATTTCTACATTCAATCTGCTATGGAGCATGTAATATCTCGGAGCTTCTGTTGTGTTCCAGTTACCCGCTGTACCGATTGATATCGCTGCATTGCCTCTTTCAGTTCCCTGGATAAGGACAGCTTCTGCTAGATCACCTAAAGTATAAAATTGTGGGTTTTATTTAACAGTTATTGAGAAAAGAGACAGCTATTTCTGCAGAATAGCATTGATTTCCAGAAACATTATAGCATTGTTTAAGAAAATCTGTGTCTGTGCTTTCCGGTTCTTTTTTCCGATCCGCTCCTTTGCAGAATATACCATCTGCCTTCCTGCCAGGCAGCACGTAAATGGCGAGCATAGTCTTACAGTCACTAACACCGTGACATCCTACTAGATGTTCGTTTTGCAGCAACTCGCTTGGATTGATATCACCGCCTTACCTAATCCTGCCGCCATAACGTCAGTGCTTGCCGTTGACGTGTTCCGGTTCGGAGAGTAAGGCAGCCGGTAAACTTACTTTTTATCGAGGTCTAACATCCCAGCCTCAGGTTGGCAAGGCACCATTACCACCTTTGGTGTCTGGCAACCCTACCCTCCAGACCGAAACATAACAGAGTCATTAAGGCGTTGTATCCTGCCCGGGCCAGTTGCTGCAGAGCAACAGAGCCACTGGTGGTTACTATTACTGGTGGTAACCAGTGGCTCTGTTGGTAATGATCTACATTTTAACCTGTGCCCGCCTGTAACAAGCTGCCTGGTACAGAGGCAGATGGTCTATTCTATGGCGTACTGGTCCAACACAAGAAAAAGACGTGAGTTCAACGATTGTTAAAATTTATTGTAGAAAGACAGCCATGGCCAGCCGAGTAAGTTTCCGTTTAAAAAGTAAATGGGCACTGTTTTTGAAGGGTTTAAAAATACTAATGGGTTCCTCAAAATTGAATCGAGGTGAAAATTATTGTTTTAAAATTTAATTCATAGCTAACTCGACACTCTCTGCATATTTCGAAAGGCTTTGGCATGAAGATATGTACCTATGTATTAACTAAATAACATAGAACACACAATCATTGAATTTTACGTCTAATGTCTAAAGCCAAATTATGATTAAAAAACCCTCTTAAATGGTGAAAATGTTACTAGACGTAAAGTACAATGTATAATTCCAACAAAAAAATATTCAACCTGATAATGTTGCTGGAAACAGTGAAGTCACATATTGTTGTACATTTGGATAGTTTAGCACTGATCCCTTGGCTAGTTCCAGGACAGGTATACGTTGTAATTGTGCCCCGGCAGCTATTCCAGCGATGACGTGTCCTGCTGAGACAGCGCCCCATCTGGTGAACACTGCGCCAGATAACAGAGGACACATACTGTCCCCTAGTAACTGTTTTTCTGATCTCGCTCCATTAAAATTCGAGTATTCCACATCGTCTTTTGGATTGTACTGTTTTATTTGACCTCTTTTGTTTGCTGAATTTCTATAAAATAAAAATAATAATTATTGTCATGGACGAAAAAATAAAAAGAAAAAAAATTAAATGTAAAATAACATCAAAATGCCAAAGTGTTTTGTCTTTCTATATGTGTGGTGAATAGTGTTGGAAATTGGACCATAATACATTTTAATATCTTTTTGATAAGGACGCCACCTTCATTTATCATGACCAACTAATTTTTTCCAAACTTGTGCACCATCTGTGATCTAAGATCTTTTATCGTTATCATCATTATATTTATTTGTGTGTGTCAAATGGATGGTAGTGTGGGTAATGTTTTATTTATTGATTTAATGTAAAGTGCATAAGCATTATTATTAAAAAATATTAGCGTTCTGCAATTCTCCTACACATAAACTAGTGTGCCAAATTTTATACTCCTCCGTCCGCGCAATTTTCGTAAAACAGGGTTCAAAGCTTTTGCTTCACGTATTGATAATTTAATGAACGATTCTATATGTACTTGTACTTCTTCTATATACTATACTACTACTACTACTATACTTCTATACCATGTATCTAATACTTCTGCACTAGAGACTTTTTGTTTACTTTCCATGCAACTAAGAATTGTCAACCGCAGTTCTCTCATTAATTATGAACATTAAAAAAAATATGATTATGATATCGGTATTTTGAAAGTGATAAGTTCTCCAGTCCTCTTAATCAACATAAAAAAGGTATCTCTACCGTAAAAAAAACATTTTGTACATAAAATTACTTACAGTGCTTCTAAATCCAAAATCTCAACGTCGTCTTTGAGTAACCGGTGGGTCAAGTCACGTGACGTTCTCAAGACTCTAAGCTGTTGGAGCTGGTTGCAACTACTTTCATCACCTCGTACTCTAGCATCTACGGTTGTAGAGAGCATATGGTGCAGACCACACTGTGAAAATGTTGTGAAATATTACAAAAAAGCTATAAACTGATTTCCACAGTAAGGTTTGTAGTGCCGAAGAATAGAGTGAGAATGAGAACAATAATTATATCAAAGTAAGCAAGAAATAAAGAATAAAAATAAAAACACAGTAATTATTTAACGTAACAACGTCTTATAACTCAATGGAGCCGAATGCACGCACCAAAAAACGTGACTCATGCGGCGTTACCCCGCTCTGAGGCGTTCCATTTAAGGCTTGTAGTGTAATCGAGAGCGCGGAACGAGCCACAAAGAGACGCAATCGGCCTCCGTTCTTATGACGTTGTCACGTTCAAGTATCGTCAGTAAACCGACTTTACAGACAAACGCTTTTTTTACGATATTGGATGGCAAATAAGCCGACAGATTTCTTGATGGTAAGAAATTCACACCGCCTAGAGACACTAAGAGTGGTAATGGTGCGTTGCCGACCTGAGGCCGAGATGTTAGGTCTCTAGCAAAAGTAAGTGTAGGTGTTCTGGGTACTGATTATGTATCTCAGTTGCCAACTCAAAATAGAAAAGTGTAAATCAAAAGACGTCATCTGTCTGTTGGTCACTGGAGATAGTAAATATAAAACACGTCATTTGACAGCTATTTGATGTACGCCTTTCCATGTTGAGTTGGCAACTGAGATACATAATCAGCACCCTGGTTGGGAGGGTATAGTAGCCGGTAGCTACTTTACCCTCCGAACCGGAACACGTCAACAGCAAGCACTGACGTTGTGGCGGCAGTAATAGGTAATAGGTAAGGCGGTGGTACCAATCTGGGCGAGTAGCTGCGAAACTATGCGAAAGTATATACCTAGATAAGTTATTATTTCGCAGAACTGTCATTTACAACTTTTTAAATCAATAATTTGAATTTAATGTTAAATTTTTACCAAAAAGATCACTAGTGGTAGACAGTCCTATACTTGCTATGATAATGACAGTATCATATTCAAGTTTGGAGTTCATTTATGGACAATTACTTTACTCTTTGGTTTGAAGTATTGAGTAGCCTACAACCTTTAATCTTTATGTCTAAAGTGTGTATATTTGTTTATTCTAAAAATATATAGATAATTTCCAAATATTGTTTACTCTCTCTAACGTACCAGCTTCTCTCTCATTCTGACTTTGTTCATGACTTCACAAGACTCTCTGAAAGAGAGACCGGCACATTAGAAAAAGTCTATCTATTTGGAAATGACGTCAGCTCTTTTATTAGCCTCTAGCTTCATAGTTTGCTATCATCCATATATTTAAAATAAAGTGCAGAGTGCTGTTAGTTACACTATTTATAACTCAAGAACGGCTGAACCAATTAGGCTGAAAATGAGTGGAGAGTTACATTAGATCCGGAAGAAGGACATAGGATACTTTTTATCCAGTTCGATTGTGAGGACACTGGGAAAAACAACATTTTATTTTTTCCCATACAAACTGAACGGGCGGAACGAAGTTCGCAGGAACAGCTAGTATCACATAAAAATAATACCTTCAATGATGGGTCCACAGTATTTTCAGGCAAGGCTCCCAAATTACTCGGCAGGATCCTTGTCAGCAGAAGCCTATGCCGGTGAAATGAATGGAACGTAGGTGCGTAGGGCAGCACATTGGATGACAATCCTAATACTCCTTCTGGTCGGTGGAACTCGATACCATCTTGACGATATCTAAAATCATATAGGAACTATCGCCTCTGTGGTCTAGCGGTCCGGGTGTTGGACTTGACTGCATGAGGTCCCGGGTTCGAATCCCAGGTCGGCCAACAAAAAGTAAATTGGATTTTTCCAATTTTCTATTTAAAAAAAAATTTTGGTCGGGATTGGAAATGTGCCCGGTTGGCGATAGGCTTGCCATCTATCACATTGTGGGACTTAGTGTCTTCGGCTAGTCGTGGGTGCCTTGGTTGTACCTCTGCCTACCACTTCGGGGATATGGGCGTGAAGATACTTTATATAGGAACTTACTTTACGACCACTGACTTTTTTTGTGTTGCCACTTTTGTATTGGTATTGGCATTCATAGTATTCAGGTATGTACACCGATTTCTCCGAGGTTTCTTAATCGATTTACGTGATTATTTTTTTGTTTGATGCGGGATAGTTTCGAATTGCTCCTATAAAAAATTGATTCAAGTAGGCCCATTAATTTTTATTTTATGAGCATTTTTATCTATTTCACCTATCCCGATGTTTATTTTTATTTAATTAAATCATATCAGCAATAAACTAAAAAGTATTAAGCAAATATAACTACCTACCATAATAAAAACGGACTTCCAAACTAGAAATTAAAAAATAATAAAGATATAATATTCATTATGTACTACCTATTATTTAAATGTGCAATTTACTAATAGGTTTGAAGTCGGTACAAAGTCAATTTAATACTTTTTTATAACATAATTATTAGTTTAGGGCTTGGCACCGACTTCTAATCTATTAGTAAATAGCACATATAAATAATAGGTAGTATATAATTAATATCAAATATTTATTATTTTATACTTTTTAGTTTTGAAGCTATTTTTATTAACGTAGTTATTTTTATGGAGAAAACAATCTCCATAGTTAGAGAGTTTAGAGACGAATCATGGGCTTCAGTACGTTACTCTTGAATCTCGATTCATGTAATATTGAAAATTGGAATCGAGTATATCATTTTAGGTACTCTTGAACACAATACTTTGTTACTTATTTGTTACTTACATTTAGTTAATAGTAAGTTACATATTATTTTATCGGATTCTTCAAATTTATTTGTAACTAAATGTTAATAATCCGCTAGTTCTGTGTTCAAAAGTACCTAAAATGACATGTACAGTATTACATTTAAATTATGCGCTTCGGCTTTACACTTTTTACTCTTTTAACACTTTATACTGTTTTTTTTTAAATTGGCTGACGTAATCTAAATGAATGCGAAATGATTTATTATGTGTAATAACAACTCAATATCTTTAAAATACATTAGGATTTCCGAAGCTTAATGAATATAGCCGAAGCGCATAATTTAAATAGTACTACTGTACAAT
The DNA here is from genome assembly GCA_002245475.1 of Calephelis virginiensis. Taxonomy (NCBI): domain Eukaryota; kingdom Metazoa; phylum Arthropoda; class Insecta; order Lepidoptera; family Riodinidae; genus Calephelis; species Calephelis virginiensis. The sequence continues at coordinate 63,972 of NJDC01058237.1, forward strand.
TCTAATTTCCAATCCACATGATATCTAGACACGAGAGGATAATCCGCTAGTACTGTGTTCAAAAGTACCTAACATGACATATACGATTCCGATTTGCAATTCGCATTCGAGATTCGAGAGTTTAGGAAATGGAATTTTTCCAGCTCTTATGTACCTTTTATTTGCGTTGCTGTGTGCAAGTTTTCTACAGTATGTAAGTAGGGCTGCCAACCATACTTTATAATAAGGTATCCTACTTTATTTTTGGTAATTATACTAAATATTATTAGATAAAAATTAAGTATGCAGAAAAACTTTGTTTTCAATCCTTACTACGATGTGCATAATACCATACCAACTTAAAAATACTATACCAACTTAAAAATGCATCTGATAGCTTAATAAATATAAAAAAAGTTATTTTGTACCTACTCTCCATGCATTCAATCAAAAGTGGCAATAAGAGAGAAAAAGGTTTTCTTTTATTTTATTAATCAATTAACTAAAAATTAATTGTTTATTTATTTAAATTAAAATTATGTTGATTGTCAATCAAGCTTAGCAATATTTAAAGATAACAAAAAACATGTTAGTATGTGCTAAAAGCACACAAAAGTACGTAACAGCATAATATTTGAAAAATAATTTTTTTCTTTGTAATACCTTAATTTTTTCCCTATCCAAACTAGTTTATACGTTTTTTTTTGTCAAAAAAATTGGAGACCCTATATGTATGTATGCTTGGTAAATGACAGTAAATATATTAATAAGCACTTACGCATGTAGCAACAAAATAGCAAGTTGCCTCAGATCCACATTAACGTTTGGATGATCCTCTATCTTGCGAATAATATCTATAAGGACTGGCATTGTGGTTGGTGGCAGGTTATTCCTGTTGACCAGGAAAGGAGAGGTGTAGCATTCTCTCAGTTCAGGAGCAACACTGCTCTGTGCTGTCAGTTGGCCGTATACTTTGCTCACGCTGAACAAGATGGTCACAAATAGCCAACGCATTGTGTCGAATCCTGGAAGTTAACGAACAATTATTGTACTACTGCTATTTTATTCATAACTATATTTATATGAAATTGGAAGGAAATTAGTAGACGGATTTCCTAATGGTAAGGAATTACGCAAAAGTGGTAATGTTGCGTTGCCAACCTGAGGCTGGGATGTTAGGCCTCGAACAAACGTAAGTATATCGGCTACCTTACCCTCCGAACCGGAACACGTCAAATGTTATGGCGGCAGGAATAGGCAAGGCGGTGGCACCAATCCGGGCGAGTAGCTGCGAAACTTTACCACCTAGTCAGATGTAACGGTATTAGTGACGGTAAGCCTTTGCTCGCCTTTTACGAGCTGCCATGCAGGAAAGCAAATGGTCTATTCTGCAAAGGGTCCCAACATGGGGTAAATGTATATAAATAAAGACCTGAGTTCAAATACAGCCTAATTTTTTTTAAATTGACCCCCAAAAGAATAATAGCACGGGATGAAATCTGTTGTCCGAAGTAAATATGCTATGTTTACGAAGTCACGGGGTACCAGTTAGTGGATAATAAAAAAGTATCTTCACGCTCATATCACCTAAAAAGAATTCTGAAGGATAACCCACGATTAGCCATTGTCTTAGGTTGCAAGCCTATCGCAAACTAGGCACACATTTAATTCCAGGTGACTTTATTTTTTTCATTAGAAAATAGAAAACTTTTCTTTTAGTTACCTACCTAACCCGGGGGTCAAACCTGGACATCATAAAGTCGAGTCCATCACCGGACCGCTAGACCACAGAGGAGAGGATAATAAAATAAATATTAGAGAGCAATTTCCTCTTCACATACTCGTATTAATAACTACGCAATGGAAATTTGATATCATGGTACAGCAATAACAAGCAATAATTGGAGGTCAAGGATGAACTGGTTGGATATGGTATTATTAATAATATACGAGTAGTTTATTTATTTAATACTTAATCTACCTATACCTATACCATTGAGTAGGTAGGTATATTTAAAGAAATAAGTACAACCAACTATAAAGAAGCAGAATAACACAGTTTAAGAATTTTTGTCTCTCTGTCTGTCTGTTTTCCGACCGCGACTAACGTCGAATCTAGTAAATCAATCGTAGCGAAATTTTATTAGTAGATATTTTATGTTCAGGAGGAAGGTTAAAGTGGTTTATTCCGCTTATGTCAAATCAAATAATATTTATTCGACCTAAGTAGGTACACTTGTCGACGTCGATACATATCATAATAGCAAACTGTACAAAAATAATATTATTTACCTAAATCAAATAAAAATATACATTAAATCTTGTAAATTGGTAAGTAATATAAAATAATCAAAACATAAAAGTATCTTCACGCCCATATCCCCGAAGAGGTAGGCAGAGGCACAACCAAGGCACCCACGACTAGCCGAAGACACTGAGTCCCACAATGTGATAGGTGACAAGCCTATCGCCAACCGGGCACATTTCCAATCCCGACCAACATTTTTTTTTATTAGAAAATTGGAAAAAATCCAATTTTCTTTTTGTTGACCGACCCGGGATTCGAACCCAGGACCTCATGCAGTCAAGTCCAACACCCGGACCGCTAGACCACAGAGTCGATCAATAATCAAAACATAACAATTACTATTAAACCTACTACCGCCTCGTTGGTCGAAAATAAAAATAGTTTGTTTTTGTTAATAATAACGGCCAATTTTGTATTAAAGTTAATTATTTTCAAAAGTTTATATCATCAACAAACTCTTGTATTGTGAGTAGGCTTTCTAACATAGCTTATGCTTGAGTTTTGTTTTGAATCTATACTATGTAACTCTAAAAATTCCTTCGGCATTTTATTATAGACACGAACACATATATAAATGATTTTTTAATTTTGCTTAGTCTCGAAACTGGTGAATAGCTTATTTCTGGTTCTGGTATTATAACAACGAGTGGCGCAATTCTTTCTAAACTGTTTTTTTTTCACATATTTTCGAGAAAAAAACTGGGCGCTTAAAGTAAGGATGCCAATTTCTTTGAATTTATTTCGCAATGATTGCGTAGGTTTCAGGGTGCATGTTGTTGAATGTAAACCTAGATGTCACTATACCAAAATAAATCGTGCTACCATATTGTAACTTGTTATTTCATATTTAAAACTTTGATTCCTTACCATAAATCCTTTCTCCGAGCTATATAATTGTTTTATTGGAAAACATGTTTTAGCTGACCACGGGATCGTTTGGGAATTTTAGACATGTTGTATATGAAAACTGAAAAGTATAAGTTCGTAAACGCATAGTTCGAATAAAATTGTTCGTTTTTTATAATGGTATGTATGTACCACAGATTCAGATTATCGCGTTATTTTTCCGAAACACAAGTAATGAAGTTGAGAAATTACAGATTTCGCAACAATCTATAAAATGACCAGACGACTTGAAATGCTATTGAAATTTTAACTTGAAATGAAAATTTAAACGTACAGGTCTTATTACATATACATACATATCTTCAAGCTAAGTCCCCTTACAGAGAAGGCAGAGAATATCTTTTGTCAAGTAGGTAAGCATAGCTCGTCGGGTCGGCTAGTTATTAAAAAAAGTGTGACCGCCTCGTTAGCTGAGTAGTTAGCGTACACTCCTAAATCCACGTACTAAACGTGAGACTTGGGTCCCGGAACGGGCATGCTTTTGTATGTACAACATCGATGTCTGTATGTGTTCTTTGGAGTACTCAACAATTTATGTCTTACTCAGCTAATAACGAACAAATTTTGGTGGTTGTTTTAATGAAGAGTTGGTACCATATAAATTTATCAAGATCCATCATTAACCAAGAAGTTTTTGAGTTACCTTTGAGTATGCATAATGTTAACAGTTTTACACTCTAAAATTAAAACATGTCTTCACGCCCGTATCCCCAATAAGTAAGCAGAGGAATAACCCGTACACCCATGCCCTAGCCGAAGAGAATAACACGTGCAATGTGATAGGTGGCAAGCCCAACCCCATCGTCAATCTGTCACAGGTTTAATCCCGGGCAACGTTTTTTTATTAGAAAACCAAAACATTTTGTTTTTTTGGCTCGAACCCAGGACCTCATCAGCTTTAGCTCAACACCGCACCGCAAATTTTGGTCTACAAAGAGGTGATCTGCATAAATAATAATCTATGTTTAAACTTAAATGTTTCATGTGTAATATATGTAAAGTTGAAATTAATAAATAAGTATCGACTCTTTGGTCTAGCGGTCCAGGTGTTGGACTTTAATTTATGAGGTTCCTGGTTCGATTCCCGGGTCGGGCAACAAAAACAAAATGTGATTTTTCCCATTTTCTAATAAAAAAATCTTGCTCGTTATTACACGTCTGCCCGCTTGGCGATAGGCTTGACACCTATCATATTGTGCGACTTAGTGTCTTCTACTAGTCGTGGGTTCCTGGTTATGCCTTTGCCTACGCTTTCGGGGGTATCGGCGTGAAGATACGGAAGACACTTAAATAAATAAGTTAGCCTTGAAAGTTATTAAGTCTTGACACATGACTTTTGTTTATCTCAATGAATTATCGCTGTATCCTACATTTTCAAAGAAACACAACAATCGTAATGATAAGGTAAAATATCGATGACGAATGCATTGAGTATTTCATGTTATATTCTATGTAAAGTTGTAACAAAATAAGGAGTGGCAATATTTTTCATCCCTTGATCTTGATTCTTGAGATCCGAGAAAGAGTGGGATTGAAATAAAGTGTTGGTGTTAAAATGCGAAAGGGCATGCTCCGCTGGTTCGGTCATGTGGAAAGAATGACAGATGAAAGATTGACAAAGCAGATATACAATGCGAATGTGGATGGATGTAGGTACCCGGGGAGACCAAGGCTGACATTTCACGATCAGATCAATTGGATATTATCCGAGGGTGGTGTCAAGAGTCTCCGAAACTGGCGGGTTTGTATGAAAAGGGTTATGAATGTGAAGGAAGCAAGACAGGTTTGTCAGGATCGTGAGGTCTGGCACTCGATACTCTCTGCCTACCCCGTAAGGGAC
>NJDC01058237.1:69243-92805 GCA_002245475.1 Calephelis virginiensis
TATAACAAAATAAGGAGTGGCAATATTTTTCATCCCTTGATCTATCTATTTAAAGTTATAACAAAATAAGGAGTGGCAATATTTTTCATCCCTTGATCTATCTATTTAAATATGAATCCCTGTTTCGTGACGTCATCGCATCAGGCCTGAACGAATGGATCAATAATGTTTTGTTGTATTAGTCAGGACGAGGGTCATATAAAGAGAAAAACCGGAAAAATTGGAAAAGCGATACTTTTTTCTCACAAAAACTGTTAATAGTTGTTAATGCCAAGCGATACGAAGTTCACTCGGCTGCTGTGGTTGGTTATGTGTCCGTTTGGTTATAGACTTGCCACCTATCACATTGTGGGACTTAGTGTCTCCGGCTAGTCTTGGGTGCCCTGGTTGTGCCTCTGCCTACTTCTTTGAGTGAGATACTTTTTTTAACTCTGCTACTTAGAGATCTTAAAGTATGACAAGTCTCCTCGTTTTTAACGAGCTGCCTGAAGGACATGTAGACAAACCTATTTTTTATTTGATCCCCAGCTGACATGGGTTTATACATTATTGATTACTAGTTAAGGTGGGATAGTTACTATTATACAAATTTCTATCCCCTATTATGGGCCCCAAGTTGGGGTTGATTTTTGAGAACAATGTAGTCTATTTTTGGACCTATATCTATATCCATATACAATTTCATTGAAACCGGTTGACAAGTTTACCTTTTTCTTTTTTTTTTATTTAGGTTTTGGCCTTCACGTTAGTATTTAGCCATTAGTCAAGTAGAAATTTGCATCAAATTTTAGATCAATTTCAATTAATTTTAATTAGTCATAAGTCGTCAGGAAATCATGTCAGACTCTTGGGTAAAGCGGTGGCCTGTTTACTCAAGCTCATGAATGAGATTTGGCGGCTACGAGGAAATACACGATACGCTAATTTCTTAGTGTTTATTTCATTTGTGCATTTTCACTGAACAAAATTGTACAAAATGCCACCAAAATTGACTAATTTCACTCAGTATCAACACGAAATTCAATAATTATGAAAAAACTTCGACCATCTTTTCTCTCGATGGCGCCAAAACTACAAGTTTACCTAGTAGTGAAATAACAACTGACATACAAACTTTTTAATTTATAATATTAGTATGGATTTACGTGTGGCCTGTCTTTTGACAGTTAAGGATATGTCATGGGTTATCATCTGCAACATGTGATATTCAAGCGAGGTCAGAAAATACGTTTTGCATGTCTTGGTATCTTTCTTATATTTAAATAAATACTTAATTTTTGATAATAAAAAACAGTTTTAAATTTAGCCTGGGTGGCCTATGAGGTTAAATGTTTTTGTAAAAATAGCATTATACGAATAAAGATAACTCCATACTTTAAACGTTGTAAAATTACAAAAAAGCGATTTCAAATTCAATATTGTGTCATCTAGATACATATCTTTACGCTAACTCCCTTTTGGAGTAGGCAGAGAGTATCAAGTGCCAAGTATCACAATTTCTGCAGCTATGCTTAGCCAAGTAAACAAAAATACATTATTAAAAACCTGCCAGCTGCATTTTGCTCAAATTTATTTTTGACTATTTATGACAACTACATGACCTACTTTATCACAAGGAATCATCAAAATCCAATTGTTATTGGCGGAGTAATCGCCTAACAAACGTATAAAAAGTCTCTATCACTTCTATCTATCGCTTCTGTGGCCTAATAGTCAGGTGTTGGTAACATGAGGTCCTAGGTTCGATTTCCGTCTCCACGTATGATGGTTTTTCAACTTTTTACTAAACCAACGTTCATGCAAAGTGTATTAGAAAGAAGAATAAGTATTAATAATAATAACATTGGATAAGTGTATTGGATAAGCAGTATCATCGGCTAATCGTGAGTGCTCTAGTTGTACCTCTGCTACCTTTACAAGGATGCATCCGTGGAAGTACTTTTAATTAGAAATAACACAATTATGACGTTTGCTATAAATTTGATGTAGGTACACGTACATATGATGATTACTCAATAAATAGTACATACCAAAATGACTCACTTTTCGATCCAAAGTAAAAATTTCACAGGCACAAGTTCACAATCACATAATACACAAAAAAACTTAAAAAAGCAGTTCAAAAATTGTTTTTAAACACCTGCCTCGTTTTGCGTTAGGTTAGGTGTATGAGACTTGTAAAATAAAGGGCAGTAATGATAAGATAATAAAACAGGTCTAGATAAATTCGTAACGAATGATAGCCGTACGTACCTCTTTATCTAGGTATATCTGTTTTCGCTGGTGATTACGGAGATAAGGACTGATTATACCAACCAATACTATATTAGATTTTCATTATTTCTGAAATATCTAGGGATAAATGCAATAAATAAGCAAACGGATTTTAAGGTAGGAAGTATTAAATAAAAGAAATTAATAAAAAAGTGTCTTCACGAACATATCCCCGAAGCGGTAGGCAGAGGGACAAACAGGGCACCCAAGACTAGCCGAAAATACTAAGTCCCACAATGTAATAGGTGGCAAGCCTTTCGCCAACAGGACATATATCCAATCTCGGGCAACTTATCTTTATTACAAAATTGAAAATATAAATTTTTCGTATTTTTTTAAGTTGCACGACCCGGGAATCGAGCACGGGATCTTAAGAAGTCAAGTCCGACGCCGGACCGTTAAACCACAGAGGCAATACACTATCTTAATAACTACCTAACTTTAAAATACTTTATGGATGTTTGTATGAAAAGGGTTAATGTATGTGAAGGAAGCCAGAGAGGTTTGTCAGGATCGTGAAGTTTGGCACACTATACACTCTGTCTACCCCATAAGGGACTTGTAGTGAAGATATGTATGGTATTTGTTTATTTTATATTCAACATACATAGGCCTATTTAACTTTTTTAATACATAATAAATAGCTATTGCACTCAAACTCAAACTCAACATTTATTTATTCACATTGATCTATACAAAGATTATTGTGACGCGTCTACATAATTCTAAAAACTACCACCGGATCGGAACGCGGCCACACACTGAGAAGATCCGGCGAAAGAAACTCAGCGGGCTTGCCTTTTTTTCTTATAAATAAAATTTACAAAAGTATATTACATTTAATTAATTTGTAGAGATTTTATGAGGAGCAATTATTAATCCCAAGCATTTCTGTCTTCTAAATATTCAGAAATCTTATAATAACCTTTACCATACAACTTAGATTTAATACATTTTTTAAATTTATTTAATGGTAAGTCTTTAATATGCTCGGGAAGTTGTATTATTCTATAATTAGGTAGGCTGTAATTCTTCAAGTCATATGTGTTTCAGGGAATAGTAACAAATCTAGCATTGTTTTCTAAGCGACAAGAACATGACAAATCATAAGCATGACACATGTTGAGATTTAAGATATGACGTTTGTATTTCCTGTGTCAAGTAGGTACTAGAAATATACTCCACCATGTACCGTGACCTTATCTTGCTTACTTGGAGTTTGCTGATATTACCAGAGATTAGAATTGTATATTGTCTATAATATTACTTATAACTGAAAAAAATGCATTAGGAAGCCTTTTCGGGAAATAATCTTGTTTCATAATAAAAGCCTCTGCAAAAGTATCTTTTGAATATTATTTTAGGGGTTGCTCTAAATGAAGAAAATCAAATTAAAAATGCACTACGAAATATAAGTTTTCGCTTCTGCCGGCATTTCCGGAATGTATCCCGTTGTTTTTTTTTTATGTTGGTATGTTATTCGATTTCTTCGTCATTTCTGAAATTATTTCAGAAACTATTTTTTTTTATTTGAATATGCTCCGTACTTCCAAAAGATATCTTGGAACCAAAGCCGGATCTGACGATGGTATCATTGTAAAATCGAGGAAATAGGTATGTAGGTACTTAATTTTTGTGTAGGTAGATTATTTACTTAGTGAAATCGAAGTCTGTTATTTTTGCAGTTTTTGATATTAGAAGGCAAAGAAGCAGACGGAATTTCCTGTTACTAAGAAATTCACGCGATTTTATGTAATACGAGCTGACCCAGCGAACTTTGATCATTTGGCACTCAACACTCTCTGCCTATCATGGAGAGGGACAGAGCGTGAAGATTCATATGTAAGTACTTCGACGATACTGTAATGAAAACTACAAAAGTTATGATTCGGAAAAAAATATGAAGTAATCTAAAAATACTAGTGAGCCGAGATGTTAAGCCTCGAACAAAAATAAGTTTACCAGCTACCTTACACTCCGAACCGGAACACGTCAACGGCAAGTACTGACGTTAAGGCGACAGAAATAGGTAAAGCGGTGGTACCAATCCAGGCGAGTCGCTGCCAAACTCTACCACCTTGTAGGATGTCACGGTATTAGTGACGGTAAGCCTATGCTCGCCTTTTACAAGCTGCCTGGCAGGAAAGCAGACGGTCAATTCTGCGAAGGAGCCCGGACCAACACGGAAGAAATACCTAACTACCTACATAGTTGACAAAAGAAGCTTTACAGTGCATTTTTTAATTCATCCTTTCTGTTACATGTTACTGATCTGGGTTCTATTGATTAAAAATAGGTAGGGTCAAAGAGGTACCCAAGGGTCCATAGCTTGCTTCAGTACTCGGGATGTCTGGATCACCCCGGGTAGATGAACAGTTGAACAAGAAGGCTGCTCGGCTTTATCATCTTGATCGCCCCATCATAGGATGTCAATAAGTACGGCCTGTTGTACGGCCGAGACCCCGAAGTGGAGCAGGCAGTGTGGAAAATAGTGATATTATTAGACCCGACCTAAAGAACTATCCTAAATCCGTAGATAAGGTGAGAATGTTTATCTACCAGCCAACAGTACGTATGTAGGTAACATAGCACGATTTACCTAGTTGTAGTAAAACTATAAATTAAGTGAAAATACTGACGTAGTGATAAAGTTTTCCATAAGTTGAGGATTGACAGTATTTAAAATATTGTCACTCGGTGGACTGACGACAGTCAAAGGGAAGTCGCTGGATACAAGCGGCTGGTGGTGGTGGCGCTCTTTGGGGAGGCATATGTTCAGCAGTGGACGTCCTCCGGCTGATGATGATGATAATGATGATAAAGTTACACAAATTGATTATAACCTCTAAGTAAGAAAACTATATGCTTGTGTCATGGATTTTAGTCAATGACACTAATACCAGAGATTAGTAGATTGTCTTTGCTAATAGATAAAAATACCTAAATGAAACTAAATTTTTAAAAAACACCCAGACGCGGATATGCAGATATCTAAATGTTCATTACACAAATGTCTCGCAGGAATCGAACCAGAGCCTCGCGTTTCCTCGACCAACGAGGCAATCATATACGTATAATTAGGTACCTAATAAAATTGAGATTACTATCGAAAAAATCTATTCTAATCTACTAGAATACTAGACTAGGGTCTACTTAAATTAATTCTAAGTAGGCGTCTATTTGATTTTCATTAAGATAATAGCATTTTTATCAGCGGTGACTCGTCAGTACAAATAGTGCCAATTACGAGTACAGCTACAATCCTGAGCAAATAAAAGATAACACGGTACAACGTTCGGTAAGGTCAAATTGTTGCCTAATTCTAAATACTGCCCTATTTAAACATTCTAACAGCAGAGCACAGTTTGCAGTATGATATGTAAGTACCTACTTGTATATTAATTATATTGTTATATGCATTATTCCTTGTTGTTACTGGATTTGCTTGGAAAATAGTGGAAATATTAGCCCTTCGGTATAATAGTCGTCTTACCTATTTACACATATATCTTACATAAGCTTTTTACTAAATATCGTTTTAACACAATCTATCTTTCATTAATTAATTAAAAATATACATGTAAAGGAAATAAACTGAAAGCATAATCTTACAATTTAGAGGTTCCCAAACTTATTTCATGTAACGCCCACTTTGAAAATCAGTTGTTTTGTAGCGCCCCCCCCCTCGTTTTTTTCTTGTCAATAACCTCAATAACATATTTGTTGCGCCTAGTTTAAAAAAAAAACATTTTTTTCAAGATTTATACCGCCCCCCTCTAGGCTTCCGGCGCCCAGAAGGGGGCGTTATCGCCCACTTTGGGAAAGGCTGTCTTACATGAACATCGATAAAAATTATATGTAATTGGAGCCTTATTTAGGTACTGCTCATGAAGTTTAAATTATTTTATGGAATTGAGCTGGTACCAACTTCGTTTCGGCGAAATTCTTTTATATAATATATTGTTTATTTATGCCAAGAAGCACGTAGGTGTTATCTTAATGAAAAATTTGGATTTAGGTTCTGCAGAGACTCTTACAAAGTTGCTATAACGTTGGTTGCTCACACCACTAGGGTTGATACCACTTCTTCTTAGTGGAGGATTTTTTTACTTAGGGGGATGGCATTCCATTATGAGGGTGGAATTTTTTTGAATAAGGAAAAGCAAGACAAATGTTAAAACAACAATTTAAATAAAAATTGGTTTCAGAATTCATAAAGAACTTTAAAGTTCTGAAAGTCAATTATACTCATAGGTTACAATTATAACTCACTAGCGGATAGGTCGAAAAGTAAGTAAAAGTAATAGTACTCATTTTTCTTCTAATCTATTGATTTAAATCAATCGATTAAAAAAAACGGGTTACACTCCGGGAGTGCCGGCAGAAGTGAAACCTTAAATATTAACGTTGTGCATTTTTGATATTTTGCTACGGTTAGGGAATAATTTTGCACGAATTGCTTGAATTATACTTAGATATGAAAGTACGATCATTTATGTGGTAAAATACAATATTCATTTATTTCGCTATCGTACACAAATATGACAACACGAACATTAGCGCAAGCGCCCTGCGCCGTCTCACGAATTTTCGATCAGGTCACGTGTCCTAACGCGAGTTTAGAAGTTTTTACCCATTCCAAAACAAGTGCGCAACGCCGCTAAAGAAGTTTTCACTTCAAAAATAGATACATAACAAAAGTTTCATCGGTTTAACCTTTGCCGTGCTTTATCATAATAAAAAAATAACCTGCGAGAAAAGTTTGCATCAAAGTACAAGCAACAGGGTAGGGTCAACTTTTCCTACCTACCTATTCAGTGTGTACCTAAATCCAAATTTACAACGAAAATCCACGCTGCTCGCTCGATTTTGAGATTTTGAGGAAGACTGTGTATTTATTGATCACTGGCTAAAAAGATTTTTATAATACACAGGTGTCATGTGATAAAAAGCTTTATTGAATCTGTTACTACAAAAACTATCGACGAGGATGGGATTCGAACCCACGCGTGCAGAGCACATTGGATTAGCAGTCCAACGCCTTAACCACTCGGCCACCTCGTCACTTACGTAGTTTATGAAATTTAAGAATTACATTATAAGAGAGGTCTTAAACATAATTTATTGCTTAATTTTAACATAAAATTATTTGCACTTTGATAGTTGAAAGCTAATGAAATATCTATATATTGTAGCTATTTTCACCATTAAAACAGTAATGGTGTCACATACAAAGAATATCCTCTACCATGTCAAATAAATGTTGAATGTTATTAATTAATATTATATATATGTACATTTTTAATAACAGATTTAATTGAGCTAGAACAAACAAAATTGAGTTGAGGACTGAAATTAAATAATATCTAACATCATCCTTATTTCTTTAAATAATATGTCTTTAAGTTTTAGCTGGTTAAAATTTCGCAAAATTATAGCTCAAAATAAATCAAACTGAAAATTGCTGTCACTCACAGGCTATTACAAATAATGAGCATAATATTACAGTTCACTGTATTGGAGATCAATCATATTATTATGTACGATATTTATAGTACTGCCATCTATCGAAAATACTAATAAACCATTAATTTGCTTCATGTTCTAGACTTCTCTTACTATTTGGGTAAGCAGTTTGCAGAAAAACGTGTAGATGGTGTTGTAAACGTTTGTAATACTGCCATCTATGTGAAATATGTGTAACTTTCATTTAAAAAATTAGCACCATGATAGCACCCGAGATTAAAACCGATTTGCGAAATTAAAATTACCTTCATCGATAGGTCTTCGGTAGGTGCGCTATGGTCATTTCAAGTGTTTGATTTTAAATTTTAATTTCGTTGTCTTTAAAATAAAGTTTCAATACAGGGCTTGAATTGAATGAGACCGCCTCGTTGCTCGAGTAGCTAGCGTACACGCCTAACTACACCGACTAACCGCGAGGCTCGGGTTCGATCCCGACGGGGCTTGGCATTTGTGTGACGAACTTAAAGATTTCTGCATTTACGGGTACGGGTGTTTATTTAATTTATTTTGTTTATCTATTTAAGTATTTATATGTATAGGTATAGTTGACTAATACCCATAACACAAGCATATAATTTGCTTTCTTTGGGGTCTAACCCAATTTATTTATTTGTGTAATTTGTTCAGAGATGTTGAACTATTTGGCGTCTAGTTTTACTTTAATTTTAGTACTTGCGCTGTGCGCTTTTGGTCAACACAATAATTGTCAGTTGTTACCCTATAAATAGGCGGGAAATTCAAAGTTTACCAGTTTCATTTTCTAAATCATTTAATAAAGTAAAATAAAGATTAATACATAATATATTAATATATAAAACTCTTATGTAACAATGGAATAACTAATAATAATGTTACTTATTCAATTTGTTTTATTAACAGTTTTATTTAAAGAATTATTTGTAACCTCATGTGCTCTTAATATAACACACCATATGCCATATAACTATTACAAACATGTCATAGGTATATTACAAAGTATTCATATTATCTTGATGTGAAATTTAAAATTCGACAGGTTTATTTTTATTGCAATAATAAAACAAAGATTAAATTTAGATATTACTCTCTAAAGCATAATAATTAAGTACTAATCATAATCTGTAATCATTCTGGCATTTGTAAATGCAAACTAACAAGGTACACGGAGTTTTGGCGCCATTGAGAGAAAAGATGGTCGAAGTTTTTTCATAATAATTGAATTTCGTGTTGATATTAAGTTAAATTAGTCAATTTTGGTGGCATTTTGTACAATTTTGTTCAGTAAAAGTGCACAAATAAAATAATCAGGAAGAAATTAGCGTATCCTGTGTTTCGTCGTTGCCGCCAAATCTCATTACATGAGCTTGAGTAATGAGGCCACCGCTTTACCCAAGAGCCTCACATGACTTACTGACGACTTATGAGTGATTGATAAAAATTTATTTTAAATTTGATGCAAATTTCTACTTGACTAATGGCAAAATACTAACGTGAAGGCCAAACCTGAAGGAAGAACTAACTACCTACCAACATCTGTGACTCACAGACTGTGAGTAGGTAAAACGATTTCTTTTTGGACTGGCCGCAATGAGCTGATTCTATAGGTAGGTACAAAGCATGAAGCCAGGATACAATTTTAAAGTCCTTTAGCTTACAGCGACTACGGATTTTATGTTCTTTTTTTTCAATAAAAGGTACACCTGTCTTAAAGCCTATGGTGTCATGTCATTTTCTCAGTTTGGTATTTGGCTGTCCGACCTATCTACGGCTCACTAAACTGACGTCACGTTTACCTAGGCAAATGAAAGAAAACTATATTCTAATAATATTTTCATATTTTCCTAAAAATATTAATGAAAAAGTGTCTTCACGACCTCATCCCCGAAAGGGTTGCCAGAGGCACAAACAGGGCATATGACGAGCCATAGACACTAAGTCCCACAATGAGTCAGTGGCAAGACTATTAATCGCCAACGGGGCATATATCCATCACGGGTAACGCTATTTTTATTAGAAAATTGAAAATATATATTTTCTATTTTTTTTGCCCGACCTAAAATCGAACCCAGGACCTTATGTAGTCAAGTCCGACGCCGGACCGCTAGACCACAGAGGCGACTAAAAAAATAATAATAATAAATCCTAAAAATATGTTACTAAATAACCAATTAATCAATGATATGTAGTCAAAGATTAGATGTAAACTTATAGATAACACCAGAGATCAGTAATTATATTATATTGTCTTTTATAAAACTAAAGGCATCAAGTCTGACTAAAAAAGTGAACAATAGCCACACCAATAGCTGTCACCAGCAAAACAGTTTTTTGCTAAACATTTTTAAAAATTAGTTAGAATTTTCTGTACAATGTGTTTCTTTTATTAAAGAAAACGGCTTTAGTAGAAATATTATTTCGATTAGGGCCGTCTACCGTTATGTCCGGTCGGTTCGGTTTTAAAATACTTACCAACATATTATCAAGGGTTCGTAACTATATAATTTTTGCCTTTGATATTAATAAAAAACCGATTTGTGGAAATATGGTTTTATTTACAATTTTAACTCAATGAGATCTATTATAATTGTATGTATTATTCTAGATCGCCTCGCTGGTCGAGTGGTTAGCGTACACGCCTAACTATAGTCCGGCGAATTTGTAAAAACTTCGCGGTTAGCAACATATTAGCCATTTGACAAAAAGATCACCTAACTACACCGATCAAACGCAGGGCTCGGGTTCCATTCCCGACGGGAGCCGGCATTTGTGTGATGAACATTTAACTGTCTGCTCCGGGTCTGGATGTTTATAAAATTTATTCTGGCTATCTCTTTGAGTATTTCTATGTATTAGAATAGCATAAAACAGGCATATAATTTGCTTACTTTGGGGTTAGATTCAATTTGTGTAACTTGTTCAGAGAAAACTTATTTAAAAGTTTCTTCATATCCTCGAAGAGGTAGGCAGAAGCATAGCCAGGGCACCCACGACTAGTTGAAGGTACTAATCCCACAATGTGATAGGTGGCAATTATAAATTAATATATTACAACAATAATAACTTACAATAACAAATTTTAAATTGATTTTTTCATAGTTATTAAAAAATATATTAAAATAAATTTTTTCATGTAAATAAGAATGTACGAGTAAGTACGTATTGAAACGACATTTATTGATAATTTTGGTATATTTAATTCTAGTAAGTACTTGGACTGGATTGTTGTTTAAACAGAAATATAACATATTTGAATCCGATATCTTACGTCAAATAACAATCATGTATTCGGTATGAGGTCTGTCGGTGTGTAATACCAGAGATTAGTATATTTACTATGTATTTACTAATCTCTGGTAATAAAAAGCATTAAGCGTCCGCAAAAAGTGGCGAACTTCTTAGTTACTCTTATTTACGTGGAATTTCTACAACATTTTGGTGGTATTTATCAGTTCAGCTAATATTACGATGACGGATAAGAGAGAAAACAAGCACAAGGCTTATGCTAAGAGGCAATGGACTTCGTGATCGTGGCTTGTAGACAACTTGGACAAATTTATCCTATGAAATCTGATGCTCTATCCGGGCACTCTATACGGGCACTGAGTATACATACTAGAATAACTCAACGACTAATGCTCGGTTTCTATATTAAAAGAAACGTGTCGTTTTGATTGCTGATGGTAGTATTTTGTACGATTAGTAAGATTGCTAACAGCGGTTGCTCGTTTTTTAAAATATTAGTAACGCTCTATAAATCTACTAATGGGATTACGTTTGATGTTGTCATGTAATAACGGATAATTGAAACCGGTCATAAAAGATCAAGTAGCCATCAGGAATGCCAGTTGACATATCATATCAGATGCTCTACATATAGGCACCAAGAAGACCTCTGGTCTCGTATAGTAGACCGTAGACCGTCTAGTGCATCTTCTTGCATGAATAGGTACCCACTGTCTTACTTATTTCTATAACATAACGCACCTTTAACATCAATGGTCTTCAATGACCACGGTTAGCTCTAAACATGGGGATGGATATAAAATAGGTGTTACATAAATTGTAGACTAAAAATTGTAACTGAACCCTTCCTACACAAAATATTTTTATTGAAATTCCACAAAGTATGGCATGAACGTTGAAATAGCTGAATTTAATTTCTAAATTGCAAGTATGTCTAGACAAAGTTTCCTAGACAGGCTCTCCAGATTGCTTTATTCCATATCACATTGATTTGTGCGGGCAAGCGTCTCTGTACTGAGCACTCCGCGGAAACAAAGGACCCGGGACGCGATATCCACGATTTATATACCCCATATTGTTCAATTTTCTAGTGGAACCGATATGAAAAATCTAAACAATTACTTAATACTCTAGAGTTTATTTTCCCGGTTACCTACTGGATTTGTAATGTATGGGATACTTTACCAACTCAATTCTGCAGTTTATTCTTTATTAAAAAGAAGTAGTATCTTTGTTTGTAATCGGTACTCATAAGCCATTTCTGCTCCGTTGCCTAGTAGTTTTGTGCTTTATAGGATACTTTGCTATTCTACAGTCCAAATTTTATTGTAAAAGGGTAGGTTAAGCAGGGTTGTTGCTGATGCAGGTTTTTTTAACAGCTGATGCTGACACGGATGCTGATTTAATGAAAAACATATATGTTCATGCACATATCCCTGGAGAAATAAGCAGAGATAGACCAGATTACCCACGATTAGCCTTAGATACTTTAGACCCACAATGTGATAGTTGGTAAAGCTATCGTCAACCAGACACTTATCCAATGCACGGGCAAGTTTGGTTTAATTACGAGAATAATACTTTTCAAAAATAGTACATCTTTGTTTACTAATGTAAATTACTTCCATACTTCACTTTTTAGTGGCGGAGGCGTTATTTATAAAACTATATCTCACCAAAAACATTTCATGTAAAATGTTGCCAAGACAACCACATAAGGTTTGCCCTGTGAAAGATGACAGATCTCATGTAGAGCCAAGCTTCTGAATCTACACGACCTAACTCTACCGAACCTAACTTCACAAATTCTACATATCAGTAAAAGTACATAGCTTCACCGTTTCGCTATCATCGTGAAGATGATTTTTTTGACTTTTTTTTTCTTTGATAGTTTATTGATTACCATATACGATTTTCCGCTAAATCAGGGTGATATTTTACTCCCCAATTTTGGGGGAAGTTATTAGTTTATCTGAAAGCACGGTAGTGTTTTATGTATTTTGTACTTTGTTAACCTACATACCAAATTTCGGCATTCTAGGACTTCAGGAAGTACCCTAACTAACCTATCACACCCATTTTAGGAGATGGGGAGGGGGGGTGAACGTCATAGTTTATGAATTTTTTGATGGTTGTATACTAAACTTAGATTACATACAAAATTTCAGATTTCTAGCACTTCAGGAAGTAGCCAAACAGTGTATCAGTGAGTGTGTCAGTGACGAAATCGGTGTATTCTAGAAATCAATAAAATTTGAAGTATCAGAACTATTCCTTTCAGACTTTGTATATTAAATAATTATTTTATTGACACCATATTCTGAGAATATGAACTATCTGGAACATCGGGAACTAACTCTATGAACGTTAAAAAAACGATAAAAGACTTGGTGAAAAGGTAAAAAAAATAAGTAGCCAAAGTGTTTGTTTACCAATTGTGATGACAAGTAGCAATTTATGATCTTGGATTGGTCAAAAATTTCTGCCGCGGAAGGAAAGCCGCGCACTCAACGGACATATCACGACCTGAATATCAGCAATAAAATCAACATCGATTAATGCGGATGCAGCTGTTGCTGACATCCCTGCTCTGAAGCTATACTTTTCTCAGTTGCCTAGTAGGCTTGTGCTAGAATACTTTATTATAAAAGGGTAGTTTATTTCTTTGTGAATGTTACTCTGAAGTCATATTTTGCACAGTTCCCTTTTAGATTTGTGCTTTATAGGATACTTTATTGTAAAACGGCTGTTTATCCATTTGTGATTGGTAATCTGAGGCTATATTTTGCTCAATTGCCTACTAACTTTGTACTATGGATACTTTACTATTCTACAGTCCATACTTAATTGTAAAGGGGTAGTTCATTTCTTTGTCATTGGCACTCTGAAGCCATATGTTGCTTAGTTGAAAGCTATATATTACTTTATAAGCAAACTTTTACAGTCCTTATTTTATTATAAACAGGTCCTTTATTTTACAATTGACAGTTTGAAGTTGTATTTTTTTCAGTTGGTTAGTGAATTTATGCTTCTTAAATTTATTTGCTACATAACATGTTATTTACATCTAAAGTATCTTTACGTCCATATCCTCGAATGGGTAGGCAGAAGCACGACCATTTCACCCACGACTAGCCGAAGACACTAAGTCCTACAATGTAATAGGTGGCAAGCCTATCGCCAACCGGGAACATATGAAATCCCGGGAAACGTTACTTTTATGAGAAAATCGAAAATATGCATTTTCTAATATTTTTTTTACCCGAGACGGGAAGGGGGATAGAATCGGGGATCGAACCGGGACTTCAAGTAGTCAAGTCCGACTCCCGATTGATAGACACAGGCGATACTTCTATACTACCGACGATCTATAGTTTCTATAATTGTATTACATATTGACAGTTTATTTTTCTGTAATTGATATTCTGAAGCTATATTTTGCTTAGATATCTACCGACATTTACGAATGCGTTATGTTTACTTTTTTTTATTTGAGAGTAACTTGATGGTAACGGAAAACCGTGGCGTACAGTCACCACAGATGTTACAGGTGCGTCGCTGTCCTGAGACAGATGTGTTACGCCTATCATGCAAGTCTAACGGCTACCGTACCCTCCGGACCGGAACGTGACAAATTGCTGAACAGTACCTACCACTAGTTGTCTTGTTGGCAATGACCCGTTTTAACAGCACTCGCCTCTTACGAACTGCCTGGCAGAGAGGAAGAAGGTACCTAAATCCTACTCAGCCGACTCGGACCAACTATAGTCTGTAATATTTATTCCGAATTTCCAAATACACTTTAACTATAAATAGATAATTTCTATGTTTGTAATAAGTATTTATATGTATTAATATCGTTGCCTAATACCTATATCACAAACATATACCTAACTAGCTGTTGGCTGCAGCTTCGCCCGCGTTTTCACAGGATTCCGTTGTGCGATCGGGATTAAAAATAGGGACAAATTCGAGCGTAAAAGAGTGACAAACATCTACATATACATACTCACAAACTTTCGCATTTATAATACTAGTAGGATATTGCAGCTTAAATATTTCTATGTACTAACGTCAGTGGCTAACACCTATAATTTCACAAACATATACCTAATTTTCTTAACTTTGGAGTCAGATTAAATTTTTGTATATTATCCGAGAAAATTTTATTTACACATTTATTAATCTCTTCCATGAAGTTTATACAATTTTTTTTTCGAATCTTCGAAGAAATTGTGTTAGAGGAGCGTTATTCGTTCCACGTGGCACGTTCAGAAAAAATGTATACACTTACCTATTTTTGGTAGTCATAGATACTACAAGGAAAGAGTTAAAAATTTACCACTACTAGGTATTACCACCAGAGAATACATTACTGCAGATTTTCTAATTATTTAACCTTATATTTTTTTAATATTATTACTTTCATACGAATATGGTAAATGTCAAATACAAGATCCAATGCTTAGTTATGTCTCATGGAAGTAGTGATTAAAGTTTAATGTCGTCCCAGGGCCCGTAAGATATGCCCTTTAAAAAAATAGTAGTTATTCATCTACGTATTGCAAATTTTAGTAGGCTTCGAAATTAAACATCGCTCCGAAAATTTAAAAATTGAAAGTAGGTATCGCCAAGTCTAAGTTCAAGTTTTATTTTATAAAAGCTGTAGGTTTGTTACTGTTACTTTTCTTTGAATATATACTAGTGGTCACCGTTGGTTGAAATTCGACCATAATAAATTTTAATATCTTGTTGATAAGAACAGCATCTTCATTTCTCAAGACCAACTACTTTGTTCCCAAACCATTTTAGTGCGCCATCTGTGATCTTTTATCGTTATCATCAATATATTTATTTGTGTGTGTCAAATGCATGGTAGTGTGGGTAATGTTTTATTTATTGATTTAATGTACTTAATAACATTGTACTTAGGAACATTGTATTTAATGCACTTCTCCTACACATAAACTATACTTAAGTGTGTCAAACTTTATGCTCCTGCGTCCCCGCAATTTTCGTATAAAGGGGTCCAAAGTTTTGGCATCATGTATTAATAATATATATATTATAGATAATAATGGGTTGATGTTGCACGCTGTCCTAAAGAAGGGTCCCTTAAATTCATTTAAGTATAAGTTTACGGTAGCGGTAGATTGCGATAGAGAGAATCTCTCTTTTATAGTGTTTATCATAATTATGACGCTTGTAATAAATAAGTACTTTGACTCAATGTTAAAACATATGAAGTAATATGGTAACAGGTCATTTCCATAAATATCTATAAAATGTTTTCATACCACAATATGGTAGTAATATGTTGATATGCTTAATTTTTGTATTGTAAAAACTATATAAGTAGATAAATGATTCCTAAAAAAGCAAAGCTAAGTGTGTTAAGTGAAGTCGTAAAAGTGTAGAGCTACTTAACTTGCAAATGCCGGGATTGGCGGAGACATCGGCAGGTCTTCAGCCTCGGGGAATTTCACGGGATTAAGGTACCCATCTCCGGTTCCAAGCGAATATTGTTCGGGTAATGTATAGTTATCGGGCAGTAAAATTGCAAGGAGCTCACTCCAATTGTTAGGTTACGATTTAACCATTCCTTTTTCGAAAGGTCCATAATTCCTAGGTGTTTTATTCAAATCTTAACCAACTCCAAAAAGGAGGAGGTTTTTGACTGTGTTTTTTGTATGTTATGCGATTTCTTCTTTGGAAAGACAGGTCATTATTCGGAGGTAATCCCAAATAAATTTTATCGTGATCCGAATAGTTTGTTTTTGAGTTATACATAATAATGCATAAAATTTCTAATTTGTCGACGACAGCACTGTCGATGATAAATTATGGGACCAAACTTTCAAAAAAATAACAATCAATCTCTGTTCGCTAATCTTTCGTAATTGCGTAACAAACATACATAATATAAAAAATACAATAGAATTGATGAGCTCCTTCTTTTTAGAGTCAGTTATGACGTGTAAACACATAGCTCAATTGATGGCAAGATACATAAGTGGCCAAAAGCTACATAGCCTTTTTCATATGATATAAAAAGGTAAGTAAGTATCTTATTTTTTATGACCCCGTGTTGGTCCGGGCTCCTTTGCAGAATAGACCATCTGCCTTCTTGTACCAGGCAGCTCGTAAAAGGCGAGCATAAGCTTACCAGTCACTAACACCGTGACATCTGACTAGGTGGTAGAGTTTCGCACCACCTTACCTATTCCTGGCGCCATAACGTCATGACGTGTTCCGGTTTGGAGGGTAAGGTAGCCGGTAAACTTACTTTTGCTCGAGGCCTAACATCCCGTCCTCAGGTTGGCAACGCGCCATTACCACCCATGGTGTCTCTAGGCAGTGTCATTTTTTACCATCGATAAATCAGTCTGCTTTTTTGCCTTCCAATATAAAAAAAAACTGATTCGGACTTGCACTTGGTGGTTTTGAAATAGTAACAGTAAATATTATAGTAACGGTTCTCGTACTGGCCCTGATCCGCTGAGAAAAATAGTCACTCTGCCAGGCAGATCACAAGTTTAAATAGTTCACCACCAACACCTTTTGTATTTCTAGGCGGCGTGAATTTCTTACCATCAGGAAATCCGTCCGCTTGTTTGCCTCCCAATATCATAAAAAAAATCTTCATGACAATGAAAAGGTGTGCCTACCTTTTTGGAGATATGGATATGGCACAACCAGGGTATCTACGATTAGCTGAAGACTCTTATCCTTACAATCTGATGGGAAGCAAACCTCTTTTTATAAAAGTCCACCCCTTCGCCAGGTACCGGAGCTATGGGGACGCTTTCGCAAACTTCCACTGCCCCGGCGGCGCTGGATCCAACGATCCCCTTCTGGCAGTCCCACTTAACAGCCGCAATCCATCGGAAGTGGTGCACGGAGACACAGCGTGCACCACTTCGGGGTTCCATTGGCGTCAGGCACCCCATACCTGCCGCAACCCCATCTCGACCGGGCGGGCATCAATGAAGATGCCCGCCCCCTTTCTCCGCGGGCCGAACTGCCGCCATCGCACGCGGGCTAAATGGCCCACTACCATATGTGCGCTCCTCGTGTCCCCTATTCGATAGAGAGGGGTGCTGAAGAGCACCCTCCCTGGTCCGAATTGGTTTCACCGGGGCCCCGGCTCGACCCCAGTTACTCAGCCTCCCCGCCACGAGAAGGCTCGGACTCTTAGGGGGGATCGGTAGCAAACCTACAACAACTTATCCAATCTTGTCCAACGTTTTTTAAAACAAAATTAAAAAAGATATTTTGGGTTACTCAAAACCCGGGACTTCATGCAGTCAACGCCACAACAGACCAACGGACCACAGAGGCGACAATAGATAAAATACTATAATAATTCAAAATATTTAGAGATTTTTCCAGGGTGCTAATATTAAAAAAAAAAATCTGTAAAACTTACATTTAGATAGCACAGTACAAGTTTCACCAAACAGTTTGTTGGCGATGCACTCATATACATATTATTTGCTTATTTAGTGTATTGTTTGCAATTAGTACATATTGTATTAGTTACAGTCTCTACATTAACTTTTTATTATATATATAACTTGCAGCTTACAAATTTTCTTAAATTTTTGAGGAATATGTTTTTTTTTTAAATAAATTACTATAAATAACCCATCTAAAATATATTTTTGGATCAAAAATACAAATTTAAATGAAGGCAGTTTTATAATATAGAATCTACACATCTGCGATCTAATATCATATCCTCATAAATAACAAGGTTCAGGAAAATATTTTCCTTACTCAAAACTTCATATCTCAATTTCATACAACGCTTAGCTTCTCAACAAGGCGTCCTTTATTTGATTACGTGCCGATATATTTATATCTGTGGAAGCGATGAAATAGTCTGCCGGTGGGATTATCCCTCAATCCCGAGATCGACTTTTCTTCCAATCACTATGTAATATACAGCCCCTACGTATGAGTAATCTAACAGACATTGTAACATATTTTCTGTGGATTTGTTTCTGCTTTTACCGATGTTCTGTATTTAAGTATATTTTTAAAGTTACACGAAGAATCCTGTAGGAGAGTTTTCATATACATTAATTCAGTTTATATATTATTCAACAAATTAATAAAATCCTTGGATAAATTGAATCAACCCCAATTTAAGCAAATTACCTACATATTTGTGTTACGGATGTTAGTCAATACTAATACAAAAATAATAGTTAAATGAATACCAAAATAAATTTAAGGCCCATACCAAGAAATGCAGAAATTTAAATGTTTATCACACAAACGTCTGCCCCGTTCGGGAATCAAACCTTAGTCGGTGGAGTGAGGCATAACATACACTAACGGCTAACCCTTGACCAACGCCAAACGCTTTAAGTGTAATAAGAGTTTTAAAAAAATAACTCTCATTTTATTTGCATCCTCGGAATTGAACAAAAATTTAATTTACACCATTTTTTTTAAAAAGCGCAGATAAATTGCAATAAATATTCAGTTTACTTCATTAATAAAATAATGTCGTTTAGACAGATAAACATTAGCATTAAGTATAACTCACATTTATGTAGAACTAACCGAAAAGCACTTGCTTTTTAACAAAAAAAAAAACATAATAATTTGGGATAGATAGTAGTCATTAGTTCTGGAGTAAAAAGAAAGTTTTTTTACAGAAGTCGGTAAATATTGTAAGTTGATGGATATCTGACACTACAGTTAAACCAAACAACTACGACCGTATTTTTTTTACAAAAACGAAAAGAAAAATTAAGATATTTTTTTTTTCGTTTTTGTAATGATCGAAAAAAATTAATAGAAAAGGACCTTAAATTTCCACTTCAAACTAAATAATTATTAAATGAATACCTTCCCCGCGTTGAAACAAAAACAATTATATTAAAAGCTTCTGTAGCTTGGTTTCCAATTTATTACTTGGCAGATACTTAGAAAGGCTTTAACAGCTGCTGACATGAGGTGTATTATTCGGCGAGATCCTGAAGTGGATATACTTGTATTTCGTTTGTAGAGAAAATACGTTTATTTTCTTGTATTAACACATGAGCGTATTTCTTTAATTTACTTTTAATGTTCTATAGGTGAATTATATTTTATCAAATATTTCCTCTTAATCTATTTTTTTACCAGAGTTTTGGTACACTTGTATCACTTAGCTTTTAATCCTATATTTTAAAAAACAAAAAAAAAATAAGTTAACAATATCTATCTTTCTTTCTTTAGGTTTTGGCATTCACGTTAGTATTTTTCCTTTAGTCAAGTAGAAATTTGCACCAAATTTACCAAAATCAGTATTCAAATATAATTAGTCATATTAAGTCGTCAATAAGTCATGTCATGTCATGGCTGAGTAAAGCGGTGGCCTCATTACTCAAACTCATGTAGCGAGATTCGGCGACAACGACGAAATACAAGATATGTTAATTTCTTCATGATTCTTTCATTGAGCACTTTCACTGAACAAAATTGTACAAAATGCCACTAAATTGACCAATTTCACTCAATTTTAATAAGAAATTCAACAATTATTAAAAAAATTTCGACCATCTTTTCACTCGATGGCACTAAATCTTTGACAAAATCTACGAAATTCAAAATGCGTTTAATTGCATAGATTAAAATAATTACTCGTATGTTACAAGAACTGAATTAAAGTAATAATTGAAATGCGGTATTACTAAAATAAAGGAGACTTAAGTATAAATATTACTTATTCTATGTAAAAAAAAAATATGGTTTAAAATAAAAACAATATGAGTTCTAATATAGTAACTCAAAAACCTATTGTCGAATCTTGATAAAAAATGGGATCAACCTTCTATGGGTATCAGTCTTCTTAGAAAATAATAATAATAATTTATTCATCGACTAAAAGTTCTAAGGTGGGTAATAAACAGTTAAACTGAGAAGTCAGAACATTCTCTTTTCTTGAGAATCAGTTGATATCAGGAAAAGATAAAAATTAGTTTGCAATTTTTTTTTTTTTTGCAACATTTGTAATTATTGAGGGGAACCCAAGCACACAAGCCGTTTAGAACGTGCCAAAGAAATGAATTACGTCCCTGCTAACTTTAATAGTCACAAACACCATGACATCTGACAAAGTGGTAGAATTTCCCAGCGACTCACCCGGACAGCCACCGCTTTACTTATTCCTGCCGCCATAACGACAGTGCTTGCTGTTGACCTGTTTAAGGAAATAAGGTAGCAGGAAGACTTATTTTTGCTCAGGCCTCAGGATGGCAAGGCAACGTTACCAATGCCAAAAGTGTGTATTTGTATTTTACCTTCAATTGTCAAGTCGCCACGGCTAAACCGATTTGCAGCATAAGACAAATGAGATCTCGGACACGGTAATATAATATATAATACCTACTAGCTGCTGCCCGCGTGGTCCCACAAGAACATTACTTCGGGATGAAGACTAACCTATTGGAGGTAGGCAGAGGTACAACCAACGCTCCCACGACTAGCCGAAGACACTGTCCCACAATGTGTGTAAGTCCCACAATGTGATAGGTGGCAAGCCTAACGCTAACCGGGCACATTTCCAATCCCGACCAACATTTTTTTATTAGAAAATTGGAGAAATCCTATTTCCTTTGTGTTGGCCGACCCGGGATTCGAACCCGGGACCTCATGCAGTCAAGTCCAACACCCGGACCCCTAGACCACAGAGGCGATTATTGTGTTAATCCAAGTTATCCATATGTACCAAATTTAATGAAAATCGGCTCAGCAATTATTGCGTGAAGGAGTAACAAACAAATTTTCGCATTTGTAATATTAATAATAGGATTACTGTGTCTTGGAGAAGCACATATTATGTATTTGTTTCCCCAATGTCTCAATCAATTTACACAGGAAAGTTAAATAACGCGTGAGAAACTAAGAGTGATAGGTTGTAGGTTAATACCTACTTAAATGCCTAAAAACATAAAAGGAGTTTGTAATAATACAGTTCGCATAAGCAAAGCCAAGTTTACAGCTAGATAACATTTAGAAACATTCCGTTTATTTTTACAATGATAGCATAAAATATTTATAACCTTCGAACAAAATAAACGACGGCGCAACAAAAATATCCGTCGTTTGCCTGAACGAGCACGGATAAAGGTTGTCCCAGGTGTCTCAATGTTGTTCCATTCATAATAATCCGATAATATTATCTTGTTCGCTTTGGGTAACAATCAAGAAATATTTATAGACATTTTGTAGATATTACTAAAAGATCTGTAAGCGTAGCGTGTTCGTGTAGATTTTTCCATGATTAAATTGATAAGGGAGAATAATCGAGAAAATAATGGAAATGAATTCAAATAAACAACGTATACGTACAGGTCATGCAAAAAATGGAACTTTTTTAAAAAAACTTAAAAAAAAAGAAGAAAAAGTATCTTCACAACCATATCCCCGAAGAGGTAGGCAGAGGCACAACTAGAACACCCACGACCAGCAGAAGACACTAAGTCCCACAATGTGGTAGGTGGCAAGCCTATCGCAACCGGGTACATATTCAATCCCGAAAAACGTTTTTTTTTAATAGAAAATTGGAAAACTCCCATTTTCTATAAAAATAAAAGGAATCCCAGGAATCGAACCCGGGACCTCACGAAGTCAAGTCTGAAAACTGAACCGCTAGACCATTGAGGCGAATATAAGGTAGTTTTAAGTTGTTAGAAATATATGTCTACGGCTAGAAGCAAATGTTCGATTCTCCAGTCGCGACTGGTCTAGTCGGTTAGAAGTTTCTGGATAGCATGTTTTAGTGTTTGCTTTAATATATAAAATGTTAAACCAATGTCAGTGGGCAGTTTATTCAGATCACGAAATTCGAAGCGAACAAGTGAAGAAAAGTGATAAGGACATATCGCGAATTGAAACCGTGATGAAGCTCAGTGATTTGGTTGTATTGATTTTCCTTAGAAATGTTTAGTGAACGTACATAACTTAATAACATACTAAATGTTCTCCTCTTAAATAAGCTCAGAGGCGCTCAACGTGTTATGAAGAGAGCTATGCTTGGTGTTTCTCTGCGAGATATGATCCGTAATTCGGTGATCCGCAAGAGAACGAGAGTAACCGACATAGTTCAGCGAGTTAGCAGGCTGAAGTGGCAATAGGCAGGCCACTTTGCTCGCAGAACCCACATCCGCTAGGGAAGAAAGGTTCTCGAGTGGCGGCCCCGCACCGGAGGACGTAGTGTTGGACGGCCCCCACCCGGAGGACTGATGACCTGTTCAAAGTCGCGGGGAGTCGCTGGATACAAGCGGCTGGTGACCGTGATTTGTGACGCTCTTTGGGGGAGGCCTATGTCCAGCAGTAGACGTCCTCCGGCTGATGATAATGATGATGTATATAACTTACGCGTGTGTACAGTTAGACACCTAAAGCTTTCTGTGTGACAACATGCAGTTGTGTGAAAATAGTGTGAATGAAAGTGATTAATTTATGAGTCATTTTACTCATCAATTCCGAACCCGAACTCGATTCAATGTTTAAAATCTAGAGCTCGGAGCAAATCGTTGT
>NJDC01058237.1:127430-138301 GCA_002245475.1 Calephelis virginiensis
TACCAATTCTCGGAGCATCAAGACACAAAAGGAAGATTCCTATTCTGCTTTTACTGTGTTATTTGTTTGAAGAGCATCAACAACTTGCATAAATAATACATGAACTTGCATTTAGAGCTGTTTTGCATTCTCTTTCAGCTACCATACCACAAATAAATCGCAAATAATTTTCATTTGCTCTCAACCTCAATTACAATACTTTGATATTGACAACCTTGAAGGCTTTATCTGCCACGTGAATTAGCTCGGGGATGATGTGTTCATAGACTATGAATTTAGTGTAAGTCCAAAGCGTGTCGATATAGCACCGAGATGGGACAGCATATGAATGAATAGCATGCGGGAAACAGATAGTATTGTTTTAAGTTCAACTAATATTCATTAGACACCCTTTGTTTCAAAAATAGTTCTTGAATATGTTAACCGTAGATATTTGATGGGCTAAGTTAGCTGGACACTAAGTGTATGTTGAATTCTGAAAAGATGACATAAATTTTAAATATTTTATTTAGCAATATATGAAGGGTTTTGGACCTTTGTGGCTTAGTCAATCGCTATTCGCTGCCATTTTGTGTTATTTTCAAAATGGTGGCGCACGATAATTGCCACAAATATCGAAAAGTAAAAAAAATAACATAGTTGGCCGTCGCTAGTTACAACTCTAACGACATAGACCTAGGTACCGTCAAGCGATTTAGAGTTTTGTTTCTATGTCGTTTAGAAACAATCAGGGGGCGTAATCACTATCCCCTTCCAAGTTAGCCCGCCTCCATCTAAGACAACATCATCGCTAACCATCAGGCGAAATATTGGTCAAAAGTAAACTTGATTATTGTTATAATACTTATATAACATTGTTGAACATAATTATTGAATTTCGAGTTTATATTGAGTGAAATTAGTCAATTTTGGTAGCATATTGTACAGTATTGTGCAGTGAAAGTGAACAAATGAAACAACCATGAAGACATATTTAGCGTATCGTGTATTTCCTCGTTGCTGCCAAATCCACTACATGAGCTTGAAAAATGAGGCCGCTTTACCCAAGACCCTGACATGACTTATTGACGACTTATGACTAATTATAATTGAATCCCGTTTGCAAATTGATGCAAATTCAAATGCAAATGCTAACGTGCAGGCCAAAACCTAAAGAAATAAAGAAAGAAGAAGTCAAGCGCAAATAACTCAGTCATGTTCCAGTCCCCTCAGGGTAGCCGGTAGACTTTCACAACTGGCATAACATCCCGGCCGCAGGACTTACCTGTAACTTCTACGGTGTTTATAGGCAACGGTTATCTTTTACCATTAGGAGACTGGTGTGCTTGTTCCTTAGTCTCTTACTCAAAAGAATATTTTTCGTCTATATTAAGTTCACGTGTTTTTCGTGGAGAAATGGTTTGCATTCTTATCTTATAGTGTATTAATTATCTAATAAAACAACAGTTTAAACCCAAAAAGTAGTATATTTAACACTGAAAATATTTCGTTTTCATACAATGTGAAACACCAAAAATTCTGTTATTGTTAGTTAATAATTAACATCTAAAAATTTATCGTATACAACTAACATGTGTAATAATAGTTTCAAATATTTTCCTTTCTGTAGAAAATATAGTCTCAAATTTAAACCTTGCAGGGTGGAGGTGGGTTTTTGAAAGCAGCACAGATGCTCTTTTTTAAATCTTCATTCCTTTTTTTTTCTTTTCTATTAATTATTACATACGGTAGGTAAGTGTAATTGTACTTGTGGCTAAGATATGAGTACATATAAAGCAACGAAGTCCCACCGTCTCCTTTTGCGCATTCTTTTATAGGTCCAGAATGTATGCCCATGGACCTGCCACACTGAAAATTAGTATAAAATAAAATATTACTTTCAATAGTCAATAATTCACTATTGTTCTATATGAGAGTTCAGCAAAGGTTTTCTGTGGGTAAGAGATAACTGTGGCCTGTAAACACCATAGACGGTACAGGTGCGTCGTAGTCCAATGTCAGGATGTTAGGCCAATTGTGTAAATCTACCGGCTACTTGACGGAAAAAAAAACAGTGCTATATATGTTATAATATAGGCACAATACATAAATATTACAGTTCACTGTCCTTTTGCCAGGATGTTTGACCTATTGTTCAAGTCTACCGGCTGCCCTTTCTTCCGGATAGGAACACAATAAACTCATAATGGAGGTAGGAATAGGTATGGCGGTGGATAGGTCCCGAGCAACTTCCTGCTCAGCGCTCTACCACTAGTGGTCTATTTAACACTTACCTATTGAACCTATGTTCACTTCTTAAGAGCAGCCCCCAGAATAATAACAAGAAATAAGTAATAATAAATTTCACTGGACAAGTTACACAAATTGAATCTAACCCTAAAGTAAGCAAATAATATGCTTGTGTTATGGGTGTTAAATAAATACCAGAATAAATTTAATAAACACCCAGACCCGGAAATGCACACATCTAAATGTTCATCACACAAATGCCTGCCCCCGTCGGGAATCGAACACGAGCCTCGCGGCTGATCAGTGTAGTTAGGCATGTACGCTAGCCACTCGACCAACTATTTATTACTTAGCGGATAGATACTTAGCAATATGGGGAATAATTGTTTGCCTTTCTATGCTGTACCTACAATGATAGTGAAATAAAAGGTAATGAATTTACCTCATCAGCAGCATGATCATCAGATCCATTAACGAACTTCAAACTCATCATACAGGAATTGTAAAGAAGGGCCTTCGTTTGGTCCCTGACCTTATAAAGAGCGCACGCATGCAGCTTGTTTCCATAACACTCCGCTTCACCGTGATGACATACAAAACTGTACATGTTGTCTTTTTCAACAATCTGAAATATTTTGCAATCGAAAAAATAATGTTCCAATCAAAACTCCAATCCCAAAAGAATGTCATCCTTTATATCAATAAAAATAAATATGCAGTTGTGTGGTCGATGTATGCAGTTGATCGGCTTAAGACAATCGCCTCTGTGGTCTAGCAGTTCGGCGTCGGATTAGACTTCTTGAGGTCCTGGGTTCGATCCCCGGGTCGTGCAACAAAAAATAGAAAATAAGTATTTTCAATCTACATGTTATATAATGATGAATCCCTATTTCTCGTGGTCATTGCATCACGTCTGAACGGTTGGACCAATTTCACTTATCAAATTTTTGGTGTGTTAGCTAATGTTAGAAGAGGGTTCTTATGAAAAAAATCGGAAAAATAACAGCGAAAATGATAAAAACAGTTCTTAATAATTATTACATACAAACCGGTGTTAGCTGTTAATATTAAGCGATACGAAGTTTGCCGGCTCTTCTAGTTTTCTAATAAAAATAACGGATTGGACATCTGCCCGGTTGGTGATAAGCTTACCCATTACATTGTGGGCCTTAGTGTATTCAGCTAGTTGTGGGTGCCCTGACGTGAAGATACTTTTTATTTTCGTCAGATTAAAGATAAATCGGGAAGACATTGTTATTAAGCTTCTAAAAAGTTGTCGAAAAGTTTCAAAGTAAAGTAAAACCCATGGTAGAGGGAGCTCTAGATGGGACCTCCATCATGTATCAAAAACTAATTTGCCTAAGTTTTTGACTTGAAAATATATTTAAATTGGTTACCAATATGTGTAGGAGAGTCACACCCGTGTTCATAAACAACACTATGAGGTCTCATAGTACCCACGAATCCATAAGGACAGTCAAACCTATTGATAAAAGATACTTGAATGAATTCAACCACTATGCAATTGTCAAAATCGACGCATAGCTAAAATAGCTACCCAGCTACTTAAAGGAACGCATAGCATCAAGTCAAAACTACAAGGTTGTTTATTTGTAACAATTGTAAATTAATAACTATACTAAAAATAATTAATTCGAATGGATTACAGCAGTGAGGAAGAGTTTTGATAATTCATATTAATAAAAGAATAAATGAACGAAAACTAATAAATGCAAAAAAATTAACAAATAAAAGGCAAAAAAAATATAATTCAATTGCGACCGTCAAAAAATAGGCTATTTCGTTTGACATTTGCTATGATTTGACCATTGACATAATGTGTCCAAAGCAGATCGAAGTGCGCTATTACAAATGGACCAATCACATATCTGATTTCAACAATATGAGCTCTTCTATCCAAATAAGTTCTAAGGATTGTTTTTGAATTGAATGACTTGACTTAAGGAACGCATAGCTAAATCTCGTACTTAGCCAAGTATGCTTCTAGAATACGAGTGTCAGACACATTCAAAACACGTGTTTATTTTCCATTACGACAACCTGTCCCTATTGACATATTTCTTTCATCGGATATAAATTAGGCTCACCTAGTATCAAGTGACTGTAATTGTTTCTTTTAGCTTCTAGACACAACGCATCACTAAAAAGAAAAACGTCACGTGACCTTTTTTACTCTCCACTATAATTAAACTATTAAAAGTTCAATGGAATATCCAAAAAATATCTCCACCATGACCGTGGAGTTAAATTTTTTGTTATTACACATTTAGCAATGTGGGCTCTCCTACTATAAGGTCAAACTTGATCCGAGTGTAAACTAAGTTGAATATTTATTTATCATAGATTATGTTAATATTTTTTCCACGACTGCACATAACTAGGAATAGCAGGCGACTTAGTTTATTTATGACACTCTATGCTATATTAAACTATTAAAAGTCCAATTGGGACCATGACGGTGGAGTTACTACATATTTAGCATCGCGGGCTCCCCTACTATAAGGTCAAACTTGATCCAAGTTTAAACAAAGTTGAATGGTTATTTATCATATATTAAGTTAATATTTTTTCGACAATTGCACATAACTAGGTATCGCAGCCGACTTAGTTTATTTTTATGGTTATTTAGGCCTAGGCTTTAGAAATATTTACTAGTCTCTATTGCTAGTAGTCGCTGTGGTAGGTATAAAGTTGACGCCTTCCCGATTTTTTGAGACTACAGTATCGCCAGTATTGTATGTTACTTATAGTATCAACTTACATAATATGTGCATGGACTTTAAAAACCTACAAGCTTTTTACTTCTGTTAAAAACTTGTTATTTCTATCGCTCTGCAATTTGTTTTGTAACATGTTACAATTTTAAATTTTATTTAAGATTAGATTTTTGAATGCGCACAAGTACCACTTGTATGATCAAAGGGAATAAAGATTTATTGTAGTGAAAACTTCTTAACCGGCGTTGCGCACTTTTTTTTGGAATGGGTAAAAAATTTTAAACTCGCGTCAGAACACGTGACCTGGAATTTCGTAAGACGGAACGGACGGCGTTTGCGCGAATGTTCGTGTTGTCATGTTTGTGTACGATAGCGCAATAAATGAATATTGTATTCAACCAGATAAATTATAGTACTTTCATACCGATAATTAAAGCAATTCGTGCAAAATTATTCCCTAGCGTTCCAAAATATCAAAAATGCACAACGTTAATATTCAAGTTTTCTCTTCTACCGGCACTCCCGGAGTGCAACCCGCAACAAATGTTTTACGCTTATTCAGATATACTTCGTACCACATAGCTAATAACAGTTGGTATGAGAAAAATAAAGATACTATTTCTTCTATTTTCCTTACAATTTTCAAGTTTTTCTTCTCATAAGAACCTTCCTTGAGTTCTAACGTAAAAATTAAAAATTTTCATTAACCTTAAATTTTCATAAATCTCTATGCAACATGTAAGAACTGTCCTGGTCTAAATTTATGTAATGTAGCTAGAAACTATCCCGAACCCGTCTGCTTCCAAACGAAAAAAATCGCATCGAAATCAGTTTAACCGCTCAAATGTTACAATGCCGCAGACACATACACAGACACGTCAAACTTATAACAACCCTTCGTTTTTCGCCGGGGGTTAAAAATATACTAATAGTAGTTATCGAGTTTTGCGTATAGCAAAACATCAGGCGTTTTTTTATGTATAAAGATGGTAGTGCCGCACTAACCTTAGTCATTCCGTACGGATGAATATAAATAATTATGTAATTCTTTAATTCTTGTGCAGTTTCAGTTAAGTTCTTTGTGAAAAATTCCCTGCAGTCATGACACAATGTTTCATAGAAGACTAGCACATAAATTCTTTCTGTAGAATTTTGCTGTAGGTTTTCTGCGTTCACTGTAGGACAAATATTATAATGTGGTTGATGGATTAATAATCATTTCCTCATTAAACAGATAAATTCAAAGTTATTCTATGGCCACACTCAGAGACATAAATTATCTCTCGACAAGTCTTTAAGTTGAACTTTTGAAGACAATAGATTAAACATTAATTAGCCCGGTGAAGTTGTAAAAACCTCGCGGCTTTTGCATATTTGTTTCTTTGTTTGTTAAGCCTTCACGCAAAAACTGCTGAACTGATTTTCATGAAACTTGGGACAAACGTAGAGAGTAGCTTGGATTAACATCTAGGATAGTTTTTATCCTGAAAAATGTTTCTGTGGGACTATTCGACCCGAAAGCAATGCCGCAAGCAACAGCTAGTGTGAAATAAAACATATTTATTAAGGGAGGAGACATCGGTCAAGTCCTTATCTCTCCTGATGGTAGAAGACAAGCGTGGTCTATGTAGATTTTGTATACTGGTCGCTACTCTGGTGGCCAAAG
The DNA here is from genome assembly GCA_002245475.1 of Calephelis virginiensis. Classification (NCBI taxonomy): domain Eukaryota; kingdom Metazoa; phylum Arthropoda; class Insecta; order Lepidoptera; family Riodinidae; genus Calephelis; species Calephelis virginiensis. Next base: position 134,064 of record NJDC01058237.1, read on the forward strand.
CATTAAGCCAATCCTTATCTGGCACATAACATTGTTATTATGGCGACTTGAACAGGTCGAACGGCTATCTACTATCAGGGGTCTTGTTGGTTATGACGCTTTAATGTTTGCTCTCACGAACTGCTGGCCCGAAGGTAGATTGTCTATTCTAAATACGAGCTCCGAACCAACTTGGGGTATCGCTTGAAATATTTCTATCATCTCAGTTAGTCATAACTAGGTGGGACAGTGCGGTTCAGTAGATCGACCGGATCGGTATCATCGCCTTACCTATCCCGGCCGCATACTACTTCAGAACAACAAACAATAATTGTAATATCTTCTCAAAAAACAATGACATCAATTTAAAAACAAAAAATTTAAAAGAGCCAAGTTCAACATTAACCATGAAAGTATCTTTTTTCTTTATGTTTTTGTATTAAATGTGATTTTGTCGACTACTTTTTGTGTGCAAAATCATTTCTAGAAAGTACGAGAACTTGAGATTTGACTTGGCTGGTTTTTATTAATAAGCTATATATTATATTATAATTATAATACATGCTTATAATTAACATATCTTCAAGTCATTCACAAGTATCCTTTCTGTTTTGGGTGCTATAATTGTATGGTTTCATTGATATGTTGTTTGAGTTATGTTACTTAACATTGATTTATTGGCCAAATTTAAAATTTGAATTGCATGTTCTCATAACTAAAATTTTGCGATTTTATGAACTTTTTTGTCGCCAGATTCTATAATGATTCATTTTCTTAATGTTGATCTTGGCTATCATTTTTCATTTGTTTTTAATAGGATATTACTTACTCCAAATGACACCAAACGACTGCAACACCAATATCAGCTTAACAAAATTAAAATAGGAATTCATTTTAACCGTTTTTACATATTTAAATAGTTTTGAAGATATTAGGCGCATTGTATGCTGTTTATATACTCATTTTCAAGTATTTTAGACATTTGCATTCTATGGTTACCTATCAGTTCCAGTAAGCACTGGATTCCGAAGAAAATAAGTATTGCACTAATAAATCCTTATGACATTTTACAAATAAGCTACATTACTGCATTATCGCAGTTTAAAAATTACATCTATACAAATAAATAAAATTAGTGTGTCTGTTCGTTATATTAAAATGACAGCTTTTTACTAAAAGCATATGAGGATAAGAATGTATTTACGGCTGGACTGATTTAAACACGACTGTCACTTACAGGTAGCTGATGTAATAAGGAGTTACTTACGTCAACTTTTATTTTAGATTTTTTTAATTAATTGCCTTTCCTGATGGTACACGGTGGTTCATTCGTCACCTTTTGACAACATACGTACATACATACATACATATCTTCACGCCAAGCCCCTTACGGGGTAGGCTGAGAGTATCGAGTACCAGACCTCACGATCCTGACAAACCTATCTGGTGGCTTCCTTCACATTCATAACCCTTTTCATGGAATGTCAACCTTGGTCTCCCCGGGTACCTACATCCATCCACATTCGCAGTGTATATCTGCTTTGTCAATCTTTCATTTCATTTATCATTCTTTCCACATGACCGTCTCCTTTGTATTTCTGTTGGTCACTGGAGATAGCAAATATAAAACACGTCATTTGACAGCTATTTGATATACACTTTTCCCATTTGAGTTGGCCACTGAGATACGTAATCAGCCCTCAGATCACGAATAGAGTTCGAACTCGGGAAATAAATCCACTTGTCACGTCCTTCGCCAACTTTTTCGAAGAACTCGCCACAGAGAACCAACTGCACTTGACTTACGATTCGCCTCGCTTCCATCTATCCATGAAACTGCTTGTTTGCATTCCAATGAAATAAAAAAGAGATAGAAATAGTGATTAAATCGCTTAGAAATTTTAGACGTTAGTAGAAAATCGTTAAATCCAAAAGGAATCAAAAATTTATGTCGATACACTAGCATTCGTTAGTCCTATTAATATTATAAATGCGAAAGTTTGTAAGTATGTATGTATGGATGTTTGTTACTCTTTCACGCTCGAATGGCTGAACGGATTTGTCTGAAATTTGGAAGACAGATAGATTGTGACCTGGATTAACATATAGGCTATTTTAAATCCCGATCGCACACCGGGTTTCTGTGAAAACGCGGGCGAAGCCGCAGGTAGCAGCTAGTTAATAATAAAAAACAGCAGTACTTAACGTAAATTCTTGAAATATTTTTCATTAAAGTAATATTTTTTAATATGTTTTATTTATAGTTTTGAAATGCAGCGGCAGAGAAACCGGTACAAATTTATGTTTTTTTACGAATCGCAACAATCACAATTTGTCGTCAATGAAGTATTCGTGGCTTCTCTGTAATAGGCGTCCTGAAGTAGTTTTAATAGCTTTAATAGTTTTTTCTACTAAACTAACTGAAAAGAGCGTAAAAATATATATAGCATAAAATATCTTGTGGCATTTTAGACTGTGTTTATCTTCATGTAATCCATCCAAGATGTCACGCGAATTTCGGATTCATCTACTGCATAATTATGCCAAGCAACACAGATTAATAACAAATTCGATATAACGGTTTCTAATAAAAACTGAATTTAGGTTTTACTCAGCCTCTAACTTAGACGTTAGAGAGAGACTCTAGTTGTTTTTACTAAGAGATAAAAGATTAACAAGAGAATAGGTGTCGTCCTATATCACGGTATTTTTTAAAATAGTTATGACTAATTTTAAGAAACATTAATTTGTTTTATATTTGCCGGTGAAAATTTTACATTTCTTAATATAGTTTTTTGGTGCCTTAATAACTTAAAAAAAAAACATTGAATTCTTGCAAACATTTAACGATGTTTCTTGCTTTTTTGTCTTAAAGACAAAAAAGTACTGAATCATTTAAAAAAAATAATTCAAATATGCATTCTGCAAAATATTGTGTCCCATTAGCTATTACTTTTTTTAGCTAATTAAAAAAAATCAAGTATATCCAAACTCAAAAATGGAACAGCTCATTTAAAACCCTTTTTTTAAATATCAAATTGTGATTGCTATAGAAGTTTGGCCCTTTTTAAAACACCAACATAAGTACTTCAAGACACCAACACAGTACAGTAACATAACACTCCTTGCGTAGAATCGGGCTACCTTACTATTTTATACTAGTGATCGTCTAAGCTCGATCATAATAAATTTTAACATCGTGTTGATAAGAACGCCGTCTTCATTTCTCAAGACCAACTACTTTGTTTCCAAACCTTTTTGTGCGCCATCTGTGATCTTTTATAGTTATCGTCAATATATTTGTTTGTGTGTCAAATGCATTATGGTGTGGGTAATGTTTTATTTATTGATTTAATGTACTTTATAAGCATTATTATTAAAAAATATGACCGTTCCGTACTTCTCGTACACATAAACTATGAGTGTGCCAAATTTCATGCTCCTGCGTACGCGCAAATTTCGTAAAAAAGCGTCCGAAATTTTATCGTCACGTATTAATATGTTTTTATTAGTCTAGAAATAACCGATTGGCCGATTCTCAGACCTACTCAATATGTTCACAAAATTTCGTGAGAATCGGTCCAGCCGTTTCGGAGGAGTTCAAGTTCGAACCCCGTGACACGAGAATTTTAATATTAGATAGTTTTTAACCTAGCGACTTTTAAATATATAATAATAGTTTTATAACCACTACAAAAATAAAATGTGAATTTTTAATGAATTACTGCAATTTATTGGGATAATTTCACTTTGAAATTATCGTTTATGGAATACTAGTAATAGGAATCAACACTCTTTAAAGTAAATAATAAATAAATAAATATCCTTGGACAAGTCACACAAATTGAATCTAACCCTAAAGTAAGCAAATAATATGCATGTGTTATGGATGTTAGTCAACGATACTAATACATAGAAATACTTAAATAGATACCAAAATATATTTAATAAACACCTAGACCCGGAAATGCAGACATCTAAATGTTCTACACACAAATGCCTGTCCCCGTCGGGTTTCGCACCCGATCCTCGCGGTGGGTCGATGTAGTAGGCGTGTACGCTAGCCACTAGACCAACGAGGCGGTTAGGATTCTTTTCAGTTCTTTAAGATAAAACTTTGTTTGCATTAGATCTATAATTAATATAAATAAATTGTTTAGTTCGTTTATTTATAGGGAATATTTTAACTATTACTGGAATTGTTATCATGAAGCCTTTGTTTAGTTATTCGAGAAATGAACACCACTTTCTGTTTCTCA
>NJDC01058237.1:138959-223726 GCA_002245475.1 Calephelis virginiensis
TCTGTGAGACTTGCTCTACAAAATATAGAGTACGGGTTCCCAAACTTATCTGTACTGTGATGTCCTTAGGACGTGCTATTTTTTAACGACGCCCCTTAATCCACTCAGTGTCAGAGAAGGGGATTGGGGCTTCTCCGGATTAAAAATACTTACCATTTATACTAAAAGCTCCATTTTTTCGACTCCTCCTAACCGAGACCGCACACCGCAGACCAAAAATAGTTACCAGTTATAATAAGAACAAACCTAGTAACTAGTTCCTAAAAAAAAAGATTCTTAACGCCCATATCCCCGATGAGATAGGCAGAGGCACAACCAAGACACCCACGACTAGCCGAAAACACTAAGACCTACAATGTGATAGGTGGCAAGCCTATCGCCAACCGGATACATATCCAATCCCGAGCAACGTTTTTTTATTAGAAAATTGGAAAAAACAAATTTTTTTGTTGCCCGACCCGGGAATCGAACCCGGGACCTCATGCGGTCAAGTCCAACAACTGAACCGATAGACCACAGAGGCGATCACTGAAATAGTTCCTCGACTCAAATAACTCACTCGACTCGACAGTTCAACGACACCCCAGGGCGTAGCGACTCACAGTTTGGGAAGCCCTGATATTATAGACTGTATAATGTCCATTTTCAGCTGCGCACACGTACGATTTTGTATTTGGATTTTCATACGTACAGAGACACAAATCGTAAAATATACCTTACTTACCTTACCTATTCCTGCCGCCACATCGTCATGACGTGTTCCGGTTTGAAAGGTAAGGTAGCCGCTAAACTTGTCTTTGCTCGAGGCCTAAGATCCTGGCCTCAGGTTGGTAACGCACCATTGCCACCTTTGGTGTCTCTGGGCGGCGTGAATTTCTAACTATAATATCATAAAGCAAAAAAACGTGATTTAAATCAATGAATAATCGATTGCTATTGCAATTTTGCTTTTTTATTAATTACGAGGAGACAACTATTATGAACATTTCCAAAGAAAAATTGATGTTAATTTTTCAAGCTTATGATAGTTTGTGTTGCGTGTCATAGCCATTACTTAGTTCATAAAAATTAACTAGTATCGCCTCTGTGGTTCAGCGGTTTAGTTGTTGGACTTGACTGCATGAGGTTCTGGGTTCGAATCACGGGTCGGGCAACAAAAACAAAATTGGGTTTTTCCAATTTCCAATTCGAAAAACCCAATTTTCTAATACAAAAAATGTTGCTCGGGATTGGATGTGTCCCCGGTTGGCTTGCCACCTATCACATTGTGGGACTTAGTGTCTTCGGCTAGTCGTGGGTGCCCTGGTTGTGCCTGTTCCTACCTCTTTGGGGATATGGGCTTAAAGAAACCTTTTCTTACTGAGAAACAATAGACAAATAGCTAGGATTTTCAGTTTTTACATACACTACACTTTCCACCTAGGCCTTTGGTGAAGCTCCATTTGTATTTAATAAGAAAGTAAGTGACTTTTAGTCAGTATCCTAGAAAAGACAGGCAGTGGTGAAACCAGGGCATCTACGATCAGTCAAAGGTACCTAGTAATCCAACATGACAAGTGGCAAACCAATCACTATACCAACTTTGCACTAAAGAAATCCGCGGCACGGTCGTCTTTGTCAAAACATTGAAAACCCATTTTTGAATTTGGAATCGAACCCAAAATCTTATGTAGTCAGCGCCAACACCGGATCTCGACCACACTGGCGACTAATATTGCAAAGGTTATTAAAATAATCACGTTCATACACAAACAGCCAGGGATTAGTAACATCAGTATACTGTTAGGATCAAAGCCGTTTTTGATGCTGGCTTTACTATGCAAAATACGTCCGACATAGCAAGGGGAAACTTTCAATTTATTGCTGAAGGTATTTTCAGGTTTAGCTTTATGCGCTTTTGCGTATGTATATACAAAATGTTTAAAATGTTTTTCAGGTGAGGTTCATTCACAGAGCGCTAACGAGACGGTAAAATGACAGAAAAGTTTTAAGTAAATAATGAATAGATGCGGATTTTTTCTCATTACATGACCTGAGACAAGTTATTACAAGTACTTTGTTTACAATAAAGTACATATTTTAGAGTAGAAAAATAAATTATCTTCACGCCTATATCCCCAAAGAGGTAGGCAGAGGCACAACCAGGGTATCCACGACTAGCCGAAGATACGAAGTCCCACAATGTGATAGGCCTATCGCCAACCGGACACATATCCAATCCAGAGAAACGGTAGTCTTTTTGTAGCTCGATGAAGTCCGATGACTGAACAGCTAGACCACAGAGGCGATCAGTATTTTAATGAAGAACAAACCAAGTTTTATATCATAACTAGCTGTTACCCGCGGCTTCGCCCGCGATAAATTGAGATGTAAGCTATCCTATCTCTCAAGTTGGATCGAACTGCACATGGTGTGCGAATTTTATTATAATCGGTTAAGTGGTTTAGGAGTCCATTGAGGACAAACATTGTGACACGAGATTTATAATATAAATCTAATCTATAAATAATTAAAATCGTAGTTTTCAATTTTATTGCGCTTAAATCTTATTCTTATAATATATATAAATTTTATATATTGAAAACTACGATTTTAATTTCATCATTACGTCATCGAGGTACACGAAATATACATTATTAAAACTACTGAACAATCACATTTTTTGTTATAATTTTAATGAAAACACCTCTAAATCACGACCTTCCTTATTCATTTCAAAAAGAGAACCATAAAAATCTGTTCTTTATTGGCTGAATAATCGCGTAACATACAGATGACGTTTCTTATCGAGACCCAACAAGAAACAACATAGCAAACACTCTTTTGTCAATATCGGTCAATATGTCGCTTAAACCGATTAAGGCCTTTCACCCTTAGTACAATATTAAGTTCGAGTTTCAGAGGACTCTGATAAGCGTAAAGCTTAGTTGACACGGTGACACTTGTTGTATCCTTATTTTCCACACCAGGCAAGAGTGTGCGAGCGCAAGTATTTTAAACTATGACACAGGGCTATAATCCCTACAATTATAAAAAAATACATAGTGGTAATTAATCAATGTAATTAGACAAAACTGTTATTCTTCTTAGAGCTTCCATTTTCATACAGACAAGTGCGACACTATACAGTAAGGGATCAGCGTCGGCAGCAAAAATCCGCTTTACCAGGGGTCTCGATTCTTTTTCAGAAACCGATACTTCTTTTTTTAATGTTATTAGGTTGAATCCATTTGGAAATACAGCAAAGAAGAATGGAATACGAGGTAAGAAGTGTGTTTTTCTTCTATATAGATAGTTGTATAATTTCGTGATTGTAAGGACTGGATAAAATTTGTAACACATAACTGTCACAGTTTAAAACCTGCTGTCACATACAGACTACGACTGTATGCACTAGCGTATGAAGTAAAATCTCGTAATGTAAACTACACTTAACAATAAGAATAGTAAAAACTATTATATTACAAAAGCCTGGAACAATATGAACAGCCAAGAAACGTCTAACTGACATTTGCAATTTCTGTCGTTGTTTAACTGTGCCTTAATAGTTATGTGATAAACGTGTGAATGAAGTATTTAAATCAAAGTCAATACACCCGTTATCAAGTACTTCCTGACGCATTGAACAGTAAAGTCGTAATCGTATATTTAAAACATTAAACATACTGACGTGTTAAAAAAACAGAAATTGAAGAAAATGTCTACTTCTAAATGTAAAGTCTATTTAATTGTGCTAATCTCTTTTGTAACAATTAGTTATCAGTATGGTAAGATTTTTTTAATTCACTTTATTTTTTTATGTTATAAGAAGACATACAAGCAGACGGATTTCCTGATGGTAAGAAATTCACTAGAGACCCGCCGCCTAGAGACACCAAAGATGGTAATGGTGCGTTGCCAACCTGAGGTCAGGATGTTAGGCCTCGAGCAAAAGTAAGTTTACCGGCTACCTTACCCTCCGAACCGAAACACGTCATGACGTTATGGCGGCAGGAATAGGCAAGGCGGTGGTGCCAATCCGGGCGAGTCGCTGCGAAACTCTACCACCTAGTATGCATGTATTTAAATATTTATATTGTATAATCGCCTCTGTGGTAAAGCGGTCCGGTATTGGACTTCTGACTGAAAAGCATTTTTTAAAATTTAGTTATAGTAACGTTTCCCGGGATTGGGTTCGTACCCGATTGGCGGTAGATTTGCTACCTATCACGTTGTAGAACTAAGAGTCTTCGACTAGTCGTGGTTGCCTTGGTTGTGCCTCTGCCTATAATCTGCCTGCCAAAATTGGTTTGTTACTGACCAAGTATGTTGAATCGATTTTAGAGAGCTGGTTAGAAGTTAAGAAGCAGGAGGACTGACTATTCTATGTACTCACACAATTTTAAACAACTAATATTAAGTTTAATATGACGTCACATGCTTAGTTTTGTTATTGGGATTGGGTTCGTACCCGATTGGTGGTAGACTTGCCACCTATTGTAGAACTAAGAGTCTTCGACTAATCGTGGTTGTACCTCAGCCTAACTCTTGGAGAATACGGGCGTAGATACTATTAATGTGTATTACTGTCATCGACTAACACTTATACAAGCATATAATTTTCTTTAAGATTAGATTACTTTTTGTATAATAATTTATCTAGGGATATTTAGAATGCTATTATTGGAGCCTTAATTATTTCAATTATTTCAATTTAGTCATCCCTGTTTAGCAAATGTGTAGTCTGGTTATTTATAAGGTATTTTTAAAAGACCCCTGATTTTGCAACAACCGATTACTTTTTCTTTTAGAACTCTTGGTAACATATAAAAGCAATAAGCTCGTCTCTCATTTTTCTATTATTTCTAACTACAAAAGAAGAGCTTAACATATTCAACATTGCTATCCGCCACGCAAAGCAAGACAAGGAGTAAGTGCTGAAAATATTAAAAAAATTACGGAAAAATGACTGCTAGAACTTTTACTTTAATTGTCAGCCACGTTTGACTAAAGGTGACAATTAAAGGAAAAACGTAACTTATTGCCGAACGTGCGAAGATGTGGGCTACGATTAGTGTTCCCCGTGGTAGTCCGGGCTCCTTTGCAAAATAGACCATTTGCCTTCCTGCCAGGCAGCTCGTAAAAGGCGAGCATAGGCTTACTGTCACTAACACCGTGACATCTGACTAGGTGGTAAAGTTTCGCAACGACTCGTCCGGATTGGTACCACCGTGACGGTCATGACGTGTTCCGGTTCGGAGGGTAAGGTAGCCGGTAAACTTACTTTTGCTCGAGGCCTAACATCCCGGCCTTAGGTTGGCAACGCACCATTACCACCTTTGGTGCCTCTAGGCGGCGTGAATTTCTTACTATCAGGAAATCCATCTGCCTATTTGCCTTCCAATATCATAAAAAAAATAGTATTTCCGGTATATAAACTGGGCGTATGCATGAGCGTTGTGTATGAAGTGTTGTTAAATAGATCGTTACAATTTTTTCCCGTAGATTATTTTCTAAATGGCTACGGTTTAAACAGAAGAATTCAATAGCCTTGCCAAAATTTATAATTTACACTTAGTACCTAATACCATTCAATAGACACCACTTAATAAGATCTAGGGATATTATATGTACGGTTTTTTGGTCTTGAAACAAAGGGCTTGTTTTTTTTGTAATTGAACCTACTGTAAAATATTTCTAGAACAGGGTTAGACAAACTATTTTAAACGCGGGTAGGTAAATAGGTAAATTAACAAATATCTAGTGACGCCCAGTAAATTAAAATAAATCTTGAGGCGGGCCGGTTAGGTAAAACACCTAAAAAGAGCTGTAAACATAACGATTATAAAACGTTACATAAGGATTTTTTTTATTTCTACAATCTTTTATTAAAATAAAATCGATTTATAAGTCTTAACATGTGCAATACGCATTATATATGTTTGAAGTTATAGATCTTAATTGTTTAAAATTTAAATAGCCTTTTAACTTTTCAACAATTAATGTTTAAAGGAAGTTCATATTTATTTAAAAAAAATGCTCGGCGGGCCGGATTAAAACCTCTCACGAGCCGGATCCGGCACGCGGGCCGTAGTTTGCCCACCACTGTTCTAGATGTTGTTCTGTGTATGATGTTGTTGAGTTTGCATGCAAATATCTGTTATGTAGACATTTTACGGTATCTCGAATAGATGAGGTTAACGTACGAAATATTACAATGTTAGTAGATACAGAGCATTTTGGGACACATACATGATTGTAATTTGCTATATAATGTTTTTTAGCTATAGACAAAAAAAAAACTAATTTAACGATTCCAGTAAGTCCGAATACGACTTAGAAATTGATAGAAAATAACTTATTCATTTTTAAAAGGTTGGCCACGCATCTTTGATACTTCTGGTAATGATATCAATATCCGTTGGTGGTAATAGTCACTTATTTACTTACTATTTGCCTCCTATTTTTCTTTCCTTAGGTTTTGCCATTAGTGGAGTAGAAATTCGCTTCAAATTTACCAAACTCGGGATTCAATTACAAGTAGTCATAGGTTGTCAATAAGTCATGTCAGGGTCTTGCGTTGAGCGGTGGCCACATTACTCAAGCTCATGTAGTGACATTTGGCATCAACTAGGAAATACACGATGCTAATTTCTTCATGAATATTTCGTTTGTGCACTTTTAGTGAACAAAATTGTACAAAATGCCACCAAAATCGACTAATTTCCTTCAATCTAAACACGAAATTCAATAATACTCGTAATTAAAAAAAACTTCGACCATCTTTTCTCTCGATGTCACCAAAAACTTTTTGCCTCCTCTTTAAAATAAATATATAAATGACGGTAGATTTAGTGGTTTAGTTTAATTTAGTAAGTTTAGTTTAGTTTTTTGCATGAGCGTGAGCATCTGCCAGTACCTAATTTTATTTAATCTGCAATTAATTACAAGTTTCGCCAAATCAGCAGGGCTATTCAGTATCTTTTTAGTGATGATCACTGGGTAAAGTGTACATCAAATAGCTGTCAAAAGACAGTCAAATTATGCAAAATGTCATGGTATTGACTTTACTCATGGCTAGGATTCAAACTTAGGTAGATTTATACCGATCTGATAAAAGGATGAAAAGTTCTAGATCATATGTACAGTACGCAGCAATTACTGTTTTAAAAAAAATGTCATACAGGAAATATATTTCCTACAGATTTAGATTTTTTACTGTTTTATTATATATACTAGCGGCCCGCCCTGACTTCGCACGGTTATGAAACATACATACAAACTATTAAAAAACACATTAAAATTTAAGCATACAAAGGGACATAGGGACATAGGAAACGACTTTGTTTTATACTATGTAGTGATATGTATAGATTATTATTATTATTTAATTTGCAGTTACTCTACACTTTTCAAGAAATCATTTTTAAATAAATAATACGAGCTCTGATTGTCTGAGTTAATAAGCCAAATATTAAGATTTATTAAAACATGCATTTGTTATATTTTTTTTCAGAAATAGTACAAATTAGCCCGCAGAGACTATATATTCCCAGAGGCGCAAACGTGAATGATTATTATTCTTTAGTCTCTAATGTAAGTAAACTGCTTATACCATTATACAAAACAATGAAGAGCTGTCTGTTTGTTTGAGCAAGATTATCTTCGAAATTGACAGATTTAATGAATTTATTCTACTGTCTAATTTTCATAAGTTAAGGATATCGTATGATTGTGTTATGTGTGGTAAACTACGACATTAATATTTAGGAATACTTGAATAGAGACCAAAATAAATTAATAAACATATTCAGACAAAATGCAGTCATTTCGGTGTTGGTGGAGTGCTTTTTTTTTGAGTGACTGATTTTTGCTAACTTCACGGTTTTTACAACTTCCCCGAGATTTGTGGGCCGAGCAGAGTGCTCAGCCCGAGACATCATTATTTAGATGGATTGGACTGTTTCCTACAACGCCAGTAGCAAAGGCTGTCTCCCGGGAGACCGTACCTCGACTTGGTGCTGCGTTCTGGTTACTGTGTGGACTTGATGGAGGAGTAGTGGCGGCTCGTAGCTCGGCGTTAGGCGCCGGGCGCAAGAGAGGTCTTCGTTGCCGAGACCGGCAGCGACGGTTTAGTGTGATGTTGTTGTATTGTGAGTTCGTGTTCGAGTTGGGAGGAGGGAGTATAGCGTTTGCCGCGGTTATTGGGTCCGGAGGATGCGATAACACGTTGCGGAGTCTTCTATGATTGGGGGGCGCGTTCGCGGCCGGTGTGTAGTCAGACGCGGGTGCTAAAACCGGGGCAACAGAGTCATTATGTCTGCAGAAATAGTTAAGGATCCCTACCCGAGCATTTGGCGGTCAAGTTGCTGCACAGCACTCCACCAGTGTACTTTAATCGAGGTCTCAGACCCAGCGAACGGATGGCCTCCCTCCCAACACAAACTCACAGGATACTACACTGCGCCGTCGCCGCCAGTCTCGGCGACGAAGATCTCTCTTGCGCCCGGCGCCTAACGCCGAGCGACGAGCCACTACTCCTCCAATCCTCCATTAAGTCCACTCAGTAACCAGAACCAGCACCAAGTCGTGGTACGGTCTCCAGGGAGACAGCCCTTGTTGCTGGCGTTGTAGAGAACAGTCCAATCTATGTAAATAATGATATCTCGGGCTGAGCACTCTGCTCGGCTCACAGAGCCCGATGCAGTTGTAAAAACTGCGAGGTTTTCAACACAATAGTCAGTCAGATTAGTAGAAGCAGTAGTAGATTAGTTCTCTGACTAATCTACTACTACTTCTTTTACTTTTTTACTTTATCTCTTTAGATTAGTCAGAAGGTAGGTAACCGAAAGACTTGCATAATGGGCCTAATATAAAATATCCTAGCCATATGACAGCGACGCACCATAACCTCTATGGTGTATATAGACGTATCAAGAGTAACATGTGTTTGCTGACAGCGAAATGAAATTTCACTTTTTAGCTCAGATTCTGACTAAAGTAAAGTAAAGTATCTTCACGCCCATATCCCTGAAGCGGTAGGCAGAGGCACAACCAGGGCACCCAAGACTAGCCGAAGATATTAAGTCCCACAATGTGATAGATGGCAAGCCTATCGCCAACCGGGCACATATCCAACGTATCCCGAGCAACTTTTTTTATTAGAAAATTGGAAAAACCCAATTTTCTTTTTCTTGCCCGAACCGGGAATCGAACCCGGGACTTCAGCCAGTCAAGTGCAAAAACTGAACATATAATACGTTGGTTTCACTTTTGATCAGTTTGACGTCCACATAATAATTAAGTAAACTAGGGTAACTAATTTTAAAACTTTTTTATATTTATTTAGTACTTAATCCATATTGTAATAATGCTGACCTTTTTTCATTTTTAGTATCTGAATTACAATGAAAAAGTGGAAATTAAGTTATACTACGAGACTCTGTGTCCAGATTGTATAGATTTTGATACTAATCAGTTTAAAAAAGTTATCGAAGAGTTAAGTGACTATTTGAACATCTACACATATCCATATGGAAACGCAAGGGTGAGTTATTTTCACATTATTCTTCTACCAAAATGAATGACTGACAAAGCCATTGCTTAAAGACTCATCAAAATTAAGTATTGCCTCTGTGATGTAGCGGTTCTGTTGTCGGACTTAACTGCACGAGGTCCCGGGTACGATTGGGTCAGGCAACAAGAAAATTGGGCTTTTCCAATTTCCTAATAAAAAAACGTTGCTCGGGATTGGATATATGCCCGGTTGGCGTTAGGCTTACCACCTATCACATTGTGTGTCTTAGTGTCTTCGGCTAGTCGTGGGTGCCCTGGTTGTGCCTCTGCCTATCTCTTAAAATTAAGTCTGTGTAACTTAATGTATTCTGTAATAACTAATTATGTGAATTATATTTTTAATATATATATTCTTTTCGATTTTTCCGTTCGATATTTTCTCAGTCACGAATTTTCACACTATAAATATACATTCTGTCAAAAAGTATCAGGAGTGGTTCCAAAATCAGAGTTCTGTTTTTGTTGTTGTTGTTGTTGTTGTTGTTAGATTGATCAAACTGTCTGTCCCATTTTGGGGTGGAGTTTGCTTCGATGATGGAATTTCGTGTTCTGAGTCAATAAAAACGTTACAGAAGGCTTACGGTAAATCAACTTTATCAAAAACTCGTGCTTATGAGTGGTACAAAGCGCTCAAAAGCGGTCCAGATGTGATTGAAGATTTGCCTAGCTCTGGTAGGCCATCAATGTCTGCAAATGCAGTTAACGTCACAAAAGTGAAATCCTTATTTAACATTGAACGAGATAGCCGCTGAATATGCTGTACTTCACGAGTCGATCCGAATCATTTTAACGAATCATTTGAATCTGAAACATTTTGAAACAAAAAACCTGAATTTTCTTCAAAAACTCAATTGCATGAGAGACGGGCAGACCAAGGTTGACATTTCACGATCAGAAATGAATATACAGCGGACAAGCACATGGTTCCCCTGATGGTTAGATAATTGTAGATTGAGAGTGACTTGTGGCAAGTGTAAGGTGTTAGGCCAATAGTAGACTTGCACCAAAGTCTACCGGCTACCCTAACCTGCGGACCCAAACATGCCACTGTCATAATTGCGATAGAAATAGGTACGACGTTAGATTCCTAGCCGGATCAGTTACAACACTGCACTCTATAATCAGGAGTTTTGTTGGTAGTGATCCATTAATCATTTCTTAAAAATTTTCACATACATCATGAGATTAATGAGGAGCTAATAATATTAATGGCTTGAGACTTCTTTAAATGACTAATGTAAAAAATGAGTATTTTCAATTGTATATTAAATAAATGCTGCCCGGTTGGCGATAGGCTTGCCACCAATAACATTGTGGGACTTAGCGTCTTCGGCAAGTCGTGGGCGCCTTGGTAACCTTGGTTGTGCCTCTGCTTACCTCTTCGGGGATATGGACATGAAAAATCTTTTTTCTTTGTCATCAAAATGGTTTTGTTATTGACCGAGTATATTCAATCGATAACCTCGTTTTTTTGGTGCTGGTTACAAGTTAAGAAGCAGGAGTACCTACTATTTTATGTATTTACACTACCTACAATTTCAAACGGTTTATTATGACGTTACATGCTTAGTTTTCTTAGGCCACATACATTCCTAATTCGTTTATAGAATCTTGTTGCGAAATTCCGAAACAAAATGGCGCCCCGCACAATTTCACTTTAACTTCGTACGGAAAAATACTAGATAGTACAGGAGCTAGCAACGTTTTCGAGAGAGAATTTACATTTAAAACGTACATTCAAAACTTCCTGGCGTTTCTTCAGTTTATAAACGACGAAAAGTATTATTTTATCTTTATGTCCTTTACAGAAAACACATTTCTTTTCTTCACTGGTAATTGTAACGAAATTAATAATTAAACATCACAAATAACGCAAAAACAAAACAAACATGTGACATTAGACTGACGCCATGTTGTCCATTTGCCGATGCGCTGCTGTTGCTTTCTATCTCTCTTGCACTTTGATTTGTCTCTCTCTCTAACCACAAGCATTATATTACGGCAATACTTACTTTCCATTACTTTTCTTTCTTTCTTTATATTTAAAGAACATAATAAAAAAATCACAGACATACGAAAATACTTTGAAATCTTTTAAAAAAAAATAAAAAGTCGCGTGTAGCACATTATTAATTAACAATAATAAAAATGTCTGGTAATAAAAAAATTAAATTGAAAAATTACGCTTAAAAAAATTCTTTCAAAGTCAAGGATTTTTGCCTGTGCAGGTAAGATGCGCATTAATGAACACAATCACTATCGCCAGCCAGATAAACCAGACTCTAACCGAAAGAGCAAGAAAGACAGCATAATATTTAAAAACCAGCTGCTCCCGTACTAAGAGATGTGTGGCAGGTATATAGATTTGTTGCGTTAGACATTTTTTCGAAACGAAATTACGAATGTATGCGGCCGGCCTTAAATTATCAATGACGTTAAAGAAAAGAATAAAGAAAAAAAATTATATAGATGTTGATATAGATGTGATTTTTATTACGGTTTGATAAGTGTTAAACATTAAATTAGTCACATAATGTTTAATATAATATGCTATATTTCTAATAAGGTGAACGCGTAAAAGATTTTATTATTAACTTTGTAATAAAAACATGTGCACGGTTTTGTTATTTTGTATTTTAATTAACAGACCGTTGCGTAAATAATTAAGTAAGCTATAAGTAAACAGTAATTGCGATTTATTCATTAGTTGAGGCTTACTTGCTATGTTATTTATGACATGGTATAAATTTCCCATTTAATTAATACCAAAAATAATTTAATTTCCAATTTAGTTGAGAAAATTGTACTATTAGCTACTTCATTGCTAATTTCAAAATTTTTAAATCTAACCACCGTTAGAATATATCCCACGATAAAGGAACATGCTTGGTATGTACCAGAGGTGGCCAGCACTGACGAAGCCCGCCATGCTTCTGCTCTCTTAAATTTAAATTGTTTTGGAAATTTAAATGTAACATCATGCTATGAACACAATAATTATGTAGGTAGTATATATTTGTATTTTAATAAGAAGGGAAATATAAAACTACAAATTATTTCTAGTAACTTCTTTAGTGAGAGCATGGCGTCTAAATATCTTCACATACCTACGTCTCATTTACCAAAAAAAAAAAATTCTGTTCTACTTGTTTATATTTTTTGCCTTGCCGGTATCGACTGAATTAATAGTTGATCGATCGCTAGACGACCCCTGGTGTCGATCAAATGAAAGACCATTGGTGCTGTGCAGCAACCCGGAAGGGATCCACTGTTTTATCTACTCCGACCGCCATAATGACTTGTATTTAGCACTGTGGTGTTTAGAGGGTAGGGTAACTGGTAGCTTTGAGCATTAGACTTAGCACCCCTGCTGTAGGCCAGCGACACACCTATGTCTGTCTATAGCAGGGGTGGGCAAATTCTTTTGACCGCGGGCCGGTAAGCTAAAAAAAATCTAGTGGCGAGCCAGTAATTGAGATTAATCTTGAGGCGGGCCGGTTTATTAAAACACCTAAAAATAGCAGTAAATATTATGATTATAAAACGTTGTATAAAGATAACATAAGGCATTTTTTTTATTTTACAATCCTTTATTAAAATAATGTATTATTAATTAACATACATATGAAATTAACATAACATACATTAACTTAACATATGAAATACGCAATATATATATGTTTGAAGAATCGATTCAGTATCTTAATTGTTCAAATTTCAATAGTCTTTTAATTATTTTTTGAAGGAGGTTCATATTTTTTCTAAAAGAACCCTCGGCGGGCCGGATTAAAACCTCTCAAGGGCCGGATCAGGCCCACGAGCCGTAATTTGCCCACCACTGGTCTATAGGCTACGGTTCTGTTACTAAAAAGCTATACCCTAGAGATCCTATAACAAAAATTTTTCAATTGTTCCTTTTGTTGGTTTTTTATTTCTTCTTTGCTTCGTCATTTGTCGTTCTATCCGTCTGTATGTCGCAGCCACTTTTTTTTAAAGAAAGAAAATTATTTATTTGCCGAATATGTCTAAAAGAGATGTTACATAATTTTTTAAGTATATCAACATATTCTACCATATTTTGGTTTGCAAATATTTTAATATTTATAAAAAATATTATTTAATTACATTTGTTTTAACTTTTAAGCCAATTATTTATATTTATAACTAGTTTAATTATTTATTACCAAAACATTTTAAAACTAGAATTAAATTTTTCCGAAAGTATAAGAGCCACGCTATTAAAACTTGGTAAGTAGATATATTCTGTGAACCGCAATAAGATAGATTTTCACAAAAATATTCCCTATACATAGAACTAAGACTCATTTTTTTTCATCAAATCCATAAACGTGAGATATCTATGGATATGTCTTCCAAAGGGAATCCTTCGTCGCATCTCCTCGATTTAAGAGTGTTTCCCTTACTGCCACAGCCTGCATTGGTATACTTGGCATTGACATTTCGAGTGATGTTCAATTTCGTGGTCATCTGGAGGAGAAGGCTAAAATAGCCTCTAAAAAGCTTGGTGTGCTCAGTAAAGTGAGACAGTATTTCATGCCGACCCATCGCTTACAACTACACAAAGCGCAAATTCGGCTTCATATGGAGTACTGTTCTCAACTCTGGGCAGGGGCTCCACAGTGCCAGCTCCTTCCGTTTGACCGCATTCAACGTAGAGCAATTCGAATTGTCAATGATCGGGCAATTACTAATCGGCTTGATCCCTTGGCGCTGCGTAGAGATGTTGGGTCCCTCAATGTTTTCTACCGCATCTATCATGGGGAATGTTCTGAGGAGTTGTTTGGTTTAATTCCAGCCGCTGATTTCCACCTTCGGACTTCGCGACAAAGTTTAAAGTATCATGCCCACCATCATGATGCGTGGCGATCTACAACTGTGCGATCCCGAAGACATTTTTTACCTTGCACAACACCTTTGTGGAATCCGTTACCGAGGGCGGTATTCCCAAATAATTATGACTTAGGGACCTTCAAGAAAAGAGCGTACTCATTCCTAAAAGGTCGGCAACGCATTTGTGATACTCCTGGTGTTGCGGATGACCGTGGGCGGCGGTGATCACTTTTCATCAGCTGACCCACTTGCTCGTTTGCCTCCTCTTGTATAAAAAAAATCTTCTCCCTTCTCTTCTCTTCTTGTCTATTTTCGTACAAACACTTTGAAGATACTTGTTAGAAGTCACTTGTGGTTGCGGCGCGCCGTGGTGACGATAGACATGTTAGAGTTTTGATTTTACTTTGTAACACTATTGATTACTTGGTATTACTAATTGTTATTGGTTATTTTGGTATATATTATAGTATTTTGGTTTAATAAGTAAGTATTTGCTTATTTGTCTAAGAACAATTTTAGATTATATTATGCTGTTTTTTAGCTTTACTTGATTGGTAAAGGCTTGATTTTTAACCCCCGACACAAAACGAGGGGTGTTATAAGTTTGACGTGTCTGTCTGCTGTGTGTCTGTCTGTCTGTGGCATCATAACCGAACGGAGGCAGTGATTTCAATTTGCTTTTTTTTATTAAAGGTAATTTATGTGCGAGCGTTCTTTGATATGTTTGATGAAAATCGGTTGAGCCGATTAAAAATTGTGGGGGGTGAATATCAGCATTTTTTTTACTTTTTAATGAGAAATTAAGTTGTTTTTAATTTAATTTTCTATTATCACATATGTAAGTTTTTGTTATAAGATTATTATGAAATTTGGTAATCATAAACACCACATGCATTTTTATTTTTTAAACATATACTATAGGTACATTAAACGATTTTTATTTGTTCAGTTGTTGAACTTGACTGCATGAGGTCCCGGGTTCGAATCCCGTGTCGGGCAACAAAAAGAAAATTGGGTGTTTCTAATTTTCTAATAAAAAAAAAGTTGCTCGGGATTGGAAATGTGCCTGGTTGGCGATGCTTGCCACCTATCACATTGTGGGACTTAGTGTCTTCGGCTAGTCGTGGGTGCCCTGGTTGTGCCTCTGCCTGCCTCTTCGCGGATATGAGAGTGAAGATGCTTTCTTTCTTTAAAATAATACAAAGCTTACATATTACTATAATATTTCAGGTGTAGTTATAAAACTGATGGCGCGTAGGCCTACCTTTCGGCTGTAGTTATTAAATTCTAACACAGAGTTGAGTTAGACTACTGTACATTACATAGGCCTATGTTGTTAGGCCTATAGTGCAAGTCTACCGGCTACCCTACCCTCCTGACCGGAACACGACGATATCGTTATGGCTTGAATTACTTTGTATGATTGAAATTTTGTTTCAGACTTTCATAAATAATGGTGTCATAATATTCCAATGCCAACATGGTGAAAGAGAATGTTACGGGAATAAGCTTCACGCCTGCGCGTTGGACACAATCCAAAACAAAACCGCGGCTTTGCTCTACAACTCCTGTATGTTGACTCGAACAGGACAAGGAAGTGGATCAGATGATGCAGCTGCTGATAGGGTACGTTGTACACTTTGTCTGTTTTACCAACCTATTTTTTTATTGGAAGGCAAACAAGCAGACGGATTTCCTGATGGTAAGAAATTCACGCCGCCTAGAGACACCAAAGGTGGTAATGGTGCGTCGTCAACCTGAGGCTGGGAAGTTAGGCCTCAAGCAAAAGTAAGTTTACCGGCTACCTTACCCTCTAAACCGGAACATGTCATGACGTTATGGCGGCAGGAACAGCTAAAACGGTGGTACCAATCCGGGTGAGTCGCTGCGAAACTCTACCTTAGTCAGATGTCACGGTGCTAGTGACGATAAGCCTATGCTTGCCTTTTGCGAGCTGCCTGGTCAGATGGTCTATTCTGCAAAGAAGCCCGGACGAACAAGGGGAAAAACCTATTTAGTCCCTGACGAAATTTGATGTGTCTATCTGCGGATTCATAACGTTTGGACCAATTTTAATGCTCACTTTGTTGTTTAAAAGCTGATAGCATTCAGATGCATCCATATGCACCATACGAATAGTTTTATTCGTGGGTTAATTATTTTTTAATTTTAAGTTTATATAGTCATGGAATGAAAGCTACGAAACGGTTTTCATGCTGGATCAAAGACAAAACGCTATTTGGTATGCTCGGTAATCCCCGGGTCGAGCATCAATAAAGAAACGGGTTTTTTTAATTTTCCAATAAAAATAACGTTGCCCGGGATTAGATAGTGACCAGTTGGCAATAGGCTTGCCAACCATGGGCGCCGGAAGCAGGGAGCAAGGGGGTTCAACTGCACCCCCCTGTCCGGAAAGAAAGTAAATAGAAAAAAATTCTTTGTCGTCGAGAGCAGTGGCGAGCGACGGTGTAGTTATATGTAAGGGATGTGTATGTAACAGCCTCGTTGGTCGAGTGTTTGGCGTAGACGCCTAACTACATCGACCAATCAGGAGGCTAGGATCCGATTTCCGACGGTAGCAAGCATTTGTGATATGAACATTAAGATGACTGGATGTTTATTGAATTTATTCTGGTATCTTTTTAGGTATTTCTATGTACTAGTATGATTGACTAACACCCATAATTGTGGTCGCCTATTGTGCGAAATTCGACCGTAATAAATTTAAATATCTTGTTGATAAGAACGCCACCTTTATTTTTCAAGACCAACTTCTTTGTTTCCAAACTGAATGGTGCGCAAATGGTGCGCCATCTGTGATCTTTTATCATTATCATCAATATATTTGTTTGTGCGTGTCAAATGCACCATGCATTAGTATGTATTGCATAGTACGTGTAATGTTTAATTATTTGAATTAATGCACTTTATAAACATTATCATTAAAAACATTAGCGTTCTGCACTTCTTCTACACATAAACTATAAGTGTGACAAATTTCATACTCCTCCGTCAGCGCAATTTTTGTAAAAAGGGGTCCAAAGTTTTTGCTTCGCGTATTAATAATATATAGATTAAAACTGTATTTTCTTCAAATGTTTATTCTATTTTCAGTGTGGAATGATCATGAATGTAAATTCCAATGTGATTAAAGCATGTGCAAAGGGACCTAGAGGCACACAGCTACTGAAGTACTACGGTGATGAGAGCTCGAAGGCTAACTACAACTACGTCCCGTACGTTCTAATCAACGGACAAGTCAATGACGGGGATAACTTCTTACGTGACGTCTGTAGAGCTTTTGCTGTTTCTCCACCACCTTGTCGGAAATACGGACTTTGAAAATAACAAATAAAGTATTTTCTCCGTCTCTTTCTTTCATTTTCAACCGACTTCAAAAAGAGGATGTTTGACTTTTTATGCATGTTAATCGATTTCTCCTTTAAACTGAACTGATTTTAATTATTTTTTTTGAAATAGCATACCTACTTTCTTAGACTCATTCCCACCTAGTCTAGATCTATTCATGGAATTGTAAGGAAAACGAAAAAAAACTCAATGTTATTGTACTTAAATGACATGACATGATGATAATGACTACCTCTTCCAGGTTATAATGTTTGGCTTCCTTCCTCCCCTTGGTTTAATACTGGTGTCCATAGAAATTATGTTAAGTTAGCAATAAGACTACGTTCTGGACATTATCCATCTGCAAATTTTTCATACCTAATGAAAAAAAAAGATTCACCTAATTGTGAACTTTGTAATAAGATAAGATGTGCAACATTTGCTGATGGAATGTAGTCGGAACAAAAATGAAAGAACATTACTGGTGCAAGAATTTCAGTTAAACGAAAACAGTGTAGGTTTAGTGCAGGAAATTTTGTCAAGTCCAAACACAGTATTGGCAAAAAAATTTTGTCAACTAGCTAACGACATTGGTTAGCTAGTTGACAAAATTTAGGTATAGTATAATTATTATTAAGTATTTAATTTTTATATTTTTACATTATTTTTTTTGTAATATGAGGGACAAAAGTGAGATCGGGTACGATGGGGTTGACATGTCTTTGAACAAAACCCCTCTAAAACATAAGACTAAAAAAAAAAATGTTCGACTTTTTATACATGTTAATCGATTGCTCCGTTATTTGTAAACAGGTTTTAATTTTTTTATTTGAAATACATTTATGCATACTGTCTTGTTGGACTCATTACTACCAAGTCTAGACCCATTAAGGGAATCATAAATAAATTAAGACAAACTCAATTATAGTGTACTTAGATGACATAGATATCGCAATTGAAGTCGGTTTTTAAACGACTCAAAGAAAGAAGGAGGTTGGTTCTCAATTCGACTTAATCCTCGGTCAAGAGAGCACAAATTTTGTAGTGAAAATTTAAGTGGAATAATTTCGGAACCACTTGCTATCTTTCCAAAATAGAATTACCAAATCGTCATGTGGTACCCAATGAAACAGTTGGAGTAGGTTTTTGTAGTTTTACTCCGCTTAATTATTGAATCCTTTACCAATGGATCTTTTAACATTTAATTTCAAATTTTAGTAGTAATCAAAATCAAATAAATCAATTAAAATCAAAGATGTTCTTTCCCCGTATTAAGGTACCCTGTGTAGAGTGCCTCCTGACTCCAGCACCTCGTAAGAGGCGAGCGTAGGTTAAATAGGTCGTTGCCATCAACATCAGTGCCTGTGGAGTGCTGTGCGACAATTGTAGGGTTACTCTTGAATCTCGATTAATGCAATATTGGAAATTGGAATCGGATCTGTCACTTTAGGTACTCTTCAACACAATACTAGCGAATTATTAAAGTTTAACTAATAATAAACAATAGATGATTTTATCCGATTCATTGAATTTTGTTGTAACTAAATGTTATTCATCCTTCATTACTGTGTTCCAGAGTACCTAAAACGACAAATTCGATTCAAATTTCTAATTTCCATGAAATCGTGTTTGGAGAGTAACCCTACTGGCCTGGTTAGGTATCCACTGCCTTATTTATTCCGTACCCTACTCGTGATGATAACATTTTACCCCGTGTTGGTCAAGATCATCTGAGTGTGAGGAGAGCATGGGTTAAAATATAAGGCGTCAATAATAAGATCACTGGTGGTAAAGTGTTGCAACTTGCACGGGGAGGGATCCACCGCCTTGCCTGTTCCTGACGCCATGATAACTCCTTCTTATTATGCGCCGGAGGGTAAGTAGACTTTCATAATAGGCTTATCATCCCGGCCACAAAATAGCGACTCACCTGTGACATCTGTGGTGACTGTAGGTTAAGGTTTTTTTAGCTTCAGGAGAGCCATGTATCTACTTTTTTACTGACCTCTCTTTTAAAAAAAATGTTTTGAACTGTCGTGTCGTAATTCTGAGGGTGTGGTAGTGGGTATACTGGCACATTAAGCGTAATCCCCTGGCTACCACAGGTCTATAGGCCAAGGGTTTCTCTTACCATCAGGGTAATCGTTTGCTTGTTCGAACTAAAAAAAGGAGGTTCTCAATTCGACCGTATGTTTTTTTTGTAAGTTTGTTAAGCGATTACTCGGCCAATTGCTAACCGATTTCGATAAATCTTTTTTAAAAACATAGGTTATGATTGCGAGATGGTCCCATATTAGTTATTTTGAGTTAAATATCCTATTAATATTAAAAATGCGAAAGTTTGTAAGTATGGATGTGTGGATGTTTGTTACTCTTTCACGCTCGAATGGCTGAACGGATTTGTCTGAAATTTGGAAGACAGATAGATTGTGACCTGGATTAACATATAGGCTATTTTTAATCCCGATCGCACACCGGGTTTCTGTGAAAACGCGGGCGAAGCCGCAGGTTGCAGCTAGTTAAATTATATATTAAATATTAAACGAGACAGTCAAGATAAGCGAAAAATGTATGCATTATGAAGTGTAGCTCAAAAAGTGCTACTAGGATGTTGATAAAATTGATGGAAAGAAACAACCTATAGACACCTTAGATGTTACAGGTGCTTCACTGTCCTGAGCTCGGGATGGAAGGCCTATTGTGCGTGTCTACCGGCTACCCTACCCTCAGGAACAGGTAAGGCGGTGAACCCCTACCTGGACAAGCTACTGCACAGAACTGTACCTACCACTAATTGTAAACTACCTTGTATCTAATAATCTATTTTCACACCACAACTATGACTTTAGTTATGCGTTCTAATATATATTTTTTTCAAAAGAAATTATTTCACAGAGCGCTAACGAGACAGATAAATCAGAGTATTTTTTTCAATAATGAATTCTTGTAAGTTTGTTCTCATTATACGAATAAAAATAAATTATTTCATATATTTTTTTCCCAAAATTCATTAAATTTATCGTCAGTTTGTATGGGTTCTAGACGGTTGTACGGTGTATGGTTTAGTTTAGACGGTTGTAAACACTGGTTGTAAACATTGCAATTGATATGCACTCGTCTGGACCGTAGATTTAATCCTAAAATTCAGTTAAGAAACCAGTTTTTTTCTAAGGTTGCTTTTACTTAAAGGCATGCTTATAACCGTCTGAAACCGACTTTATAAACGGTTTTTTTCTTAAAAGGCTTTCTAGACGGCTGTACCAATAAAGGTAACCTTGGGATACGTTGTTTCCATTTTCCCATTATTATGAAATTCGGATTAAATCTACTTTCCAGAAAGATGCAAATCAATGAAAACATTGTTGACAACTATCTAGAAGAACCTTTACAAGTTTACATATCTATAAATCTTAATCTAGGTGCATGTAAACACGCGATAGACTCCTAAATTACTATAATGATTTTAATCAAATTTGAAAAGCGTGTGTAGTTTTATCCAACTTGAAAATAGGATCCTTTACATGATACATCTCAATTCATCGCTAGCAAAATCACGGATAATAGCTAGTGAGTCTATACAGGGTCAAATCTAAAACACCAGCCAAATTTTTACGAAAAAAAATATGATTTTCATCCGACGCAAAATACAAGATGCATGGTTATAACGTAGACAGAGCATAAAACTGGTTACCACCGACCATAGTCGCAATCGTAGGCTGGTGACGTCATGACTCGTACTAGGTTCGACATTGCGTGACAAGTGCAACTTTGCAGACTGTTTTAAATGAATGTTTATACAAGTAAATATTACAATTTGTCAATACCTTTTGCATTACCATTTAAGCCTTTACCCCCTTACATTAAAATTTGGCCGTCCTTTTAAAGTATTATTATTGTTTATTGTTATTATTATTATTAAAGAAAAAGGGTCAAAGAATCCCGAGGATCACTGCGACCTTGACAGATTAGACACTATTGTGATCACGCCTCTTATTCATTAAATAAATAAATAATAAATAAATATCCCTGGACAAGTCACACAAATTGAATCTAACCCCAAAGTAAATTATATGCTAAAGTAAGCAAATTATATGCTTATGTTACGGATGTTAGCAACGATACTATTACATAGAAATACTTAAATAGATACCCGAGTCTGGGTGTTTATTAAAACACCCAGACCCGGAAATGCAGACACCTAAATGTTCATCACACAAATGCCTGCCCCCGTTGGGAATCGTACACAAGACTCGCGGTTCGTCGATGCAGTTAGGCGAGTACGCTAGCCATTCGATCAACTAGGCGGTTAATTCATTAAGTTTACATAAGTTCCGCAAGGCCGATAGTCACTAGGAACTAAACAATGCACTTAGGACTTATCGACTTAATATCTTGGGGGCTAATTATATGCCCAACCAGAAGTCTACTTCTTACTTGGTTAAGTGCTGGGCACTCACAGAGTATGTGTATTGCCGTTTCTTCTGCCTCCAAGCAAGCTCTACAATCAGGCTCTTCTGCTAGGCTCATTCTGTTTAAATGTTTGTTGAGTCTGCAGTGTCCTGTTAACGCTCGGACTAAGACCCTGAGCTCTTTTCGTTGCATGTTCATTATAATGTTCAATCGATGTAAATTTGGTGCAAAACCCCGTGACAAGTGTTTTAGAGTGCTGTTGGCCTACAGTTTTCAGCCAGTTGGACACGCTTTCTTGCCGGGTCCAAATTTTGAGCAAACTTCTAGAAATGCTTCTGGCAATCTCACATACCGGTTCAGGTCCTGTGGGGAGAGCTTCTGAGCGCCTTCTAGCCAGTTCGTCTGCAACTTCATTTCCCTTAGCACCTGTGTGTCCAGGAACCCTTCCAAGAGTTACTTTGTTGTTTTCTCCAAGCTTGTTTAAGACTTGAGCACATTCAAAAGTGAGCTTGGATTTAAACTCGACCGTTTGCAGTGCTTTCAAAGCTGCTTGACTATCCGACAGTATAATGATAAAGTAGGAGCGGCTTAGGTTTTCTTGAGCACACACCAAGATAGCATATATTTCAGCCTGATACACAGTAGCGTGAAGACCCAAGCTTACATGCTTGCTGAATAACGGCCGTTGGCAGTAGATAGCTGCTCCCGCTTTCCCATCTTTTCTTGATCCGTCAGTAAAGCACGTAACATCCCCTGATTTGATGGGTTTTGGTACTCCGTTAATCCATTCTTCTCTGCTGGTTGAAGTAATATCGTACAGTCTTTTGAAACTGTATTTTATTATCATGGTATCCGATGGCATGGCCATGATATGATTTGCAATGAGTCCATTGTAAAGTGTCCTCAGAGTTGAAGCTTGCCAGCTACGCGGTGCATAGCAGTTTAGCTTTCCGTTGTATATGAATATGTAGAGGGTGCAAGTTAAGAATCGCCTCCAGCGTTTGTGTGGGAGATGATCTCAAGGCACCGGTGGCCATGCAGCAGACAATTCTTTGAAGGTTCGACAGGGTAGATTGGCATGTTACTAGGGCCGTTCTGCTGTTCCAGACTACACAGCCGTAGCGAACTAAAGGTCTTACTATGGCCGTGTAAATCCATAGAACAGCTTTGGGTTTGAGGCCCCATTTAGGTCCCAGTAATCTATAGCAAGCTCCCATGGCGTTTTTAGCCTTCTTTACAACCCGATCTATATGAGAATTTCAGGTTAATTTCTGGTCTAGAGTTAAGTCCAGATATTTAACTTCTTTAGAAAAATGTATAGTCTGTCCATACATTTTTACAGTTTTTTTTTTTATAGTCTGTCCAAGTCAATAGAAGTACGACGTGAGGGGTGCGGGTCGCCTTGGCAGGCAACATTGCGCACTGCCCGAGAGGGCAACGGACTCGGGCGCGGGACCACCGATCGCCAGTCTTCCACAATACTTGGACGTAGGCGCACGTTACTTCCACAACTTTACTAATCTAATATATGTGTCTATATTTCCTACGGTCACTTTTATTTAACTACACGAAGACTCAAACATAGTCCTTCCAAAGAATGAGGGCTCTTTCAGTTTATCCACTGAGCGCCTCTTAGTAAATGGAGTTTTGTTGGAGTTGACAGAAAGTTTTACTTCTCTGCACCACCCTTCCACTATACGTAAGGCTGATTGCAGTAAATCTAAGACGGTGGCTTGACAACATTAACTATTACAATTAACTATTACAGAGATCATCAATTCGTCTGCATAGCTTTGTGTTTCGAAGCGAGCATCATTGAGTTCTTATAGCAGTTTGTCCACTACGACTGACCACATGAGTGGAGAAAGAACTCCACCTTGTGGACATCCTCTAGTGTTGCGGGCTTCGATGGTCACATCAAGTAAGAAACATTGGTCAGCATTGCTTCGATCCAACGTATTGTTGTTATGTCAATACCGCGTTTTTTCATACTGTGAAGTATGACATCAGTTGAGGTATTATCAAAAGCAGAAAGGCACACAAAGCTATTTGTTTGTCTTCAATTGCTCTTCCTACTTTGTCAACCATTTCCATTAATGCGGATTCAGTTGACTTACCCTTTCTATAGGCATGCTGCTTCATATGCAGAGGCGTAGGACCGAAGTATTTCTCTCTGATATGTAAATTAATTACCTTTTCCAATGTTTTTAATAAGAAAGAGGTGAGGCTGATGGGCCGGTACGATTTTGGTAAAGATGTATCTCTGTCTCCCGACTTGGGGATAAAAGTGACCTTGCCCCTAGTCCAGCTAACTGGTAGTTATCCCCAGGCAAAGCTGGCTATGAAAATTTTAACCAACAGTGGCAGGATGATATTAAGGCTATTTTGAAGTAGCGCAGGGAAAATGCCATCCTCTCCCCCGGATTTAAGCGGTTTAAAGCTTTTTATGGTCAACTCTACTTGCCGGGGTCTGAAT
Organism: Calephelis virginiensis; assembly: GCA_002245475.1. NCBI lineage: Eukaryota > Metazoa > Arthropoda > Insecta > Lepidoptera > Riodinidae > Calephelis > Calephelis virginiensis. Next base: position 163,600 of record NJDC01058237.1, read on the forward strand.
ATAGACGTGATCATCCTCCAATCCGCTGGCTAAGGCGTTTTCCCGCCAGCAGAATGTCCAATATGTATGGGAGGATCTTTACTGTGGTCTGTTACGATCGCTCCTGGAAAATGCGTGCACAACATGAGCTCCAACGTTTCCTGGGCGGTGGCCGTGAAAGTGTCCTTTCAAAGTAACCGTGTACGATTCTTCTGCACGTGTGTTTATCACCCAACTCCTATTAAATGACTAGATCAACTTTGTTTTAATTTTGTATGTAAGTATATAATGTATATTACTTCCTAAATCGTTTGAAAATGGGTCAGCTACTCTAATATAAAATCCTAAAATGAATCAATTCAAGATATATCAGTATTAGAAAAAAGTCATAATTACTTGGCTTTGAACATTTTATTTGGGTGTTTTTGCTGGTTGGTAGTGGAAAAATATAAATAAATAAATATTCTTGGATTAATTACACAAACTGAATCCATCCCTCAAACCTGAAATCAAATCATATGTCTGTGTTATGGGTGTTAGTCAACGATGCTAAGACATAGAGATACTTATATCCAATACTAACATCCAAACCCAGATATGCGGACGTCTAAATTTTCATCACACAAATGCCTGCCCCTGTCGGCAATCGAACCCGATCCTCGCGGTTGGTTGGTGGAGCTAGGCATGTAAGCTAACCCCTCGATCAAGGGGACGGTATAGAGTTTTTAATTTGAAAGATAAGAATCCAACTTAAAATATAAGCGTTGATTGATGACAATCATTTATTGTAAAGGGATCTACCGGAAAGGTATTGGTATAGAGATACCTTTTATTGGTGAAAGAAAATGCTAGGTCACGAGGTAAAATAATTATGGTATTGGGCAAAGACTAAGTACTCTTTAAATAGTAAGAGATAACTGAGGGCTGATCAGGTAGTAAGGCAAATGGTCTTTTCTTCACAGATGGTAAAAATAATTTTTAATTACATGACAATAGTGACATGCTATAAGTAAAGACACGAAAAACATCTAGGAAAATAATAAAAAAAGAATTTCCATACATATGGGTTGATTCTGTGTAATAACTAATAAAACTGTGTTTGTTTTATTGCCACAGTTTTAACAGCAATAAAAACTTTATTGCAAAGTATCGGACTTTAAGATCAATTTAGTGTTGAACACTATCTAATTGTTATGCTAATTATGGATTGGTTCATTTGTGCGAAATAGAAAAGTATAAGAAAGTATACCGACGATTCTTACGAATCTACTTGAAATATAAAAACACGTCGAAATTCAAAATATTAAGAAGATCGTACCTAATTAGTGCTCAAACCGCTTTAGAAATCATCTTTGTAAAATAAATACATTTTCTCTCGTTTTTATTACATTTAACACACATTATATTTTATTATATATTTTCCTGGAAAAACTGGTACTTGACTGTTTCTACACTGTCGTAAATAAAAAAAAATCAAGGCAAGTCTAAGAACCTTTTTTTTCGAACAAATCTGATGTAACCTATTATTTAATACTAAATATGATTGCTTTAACACTGTCCTGCTGTTCTTAGGCTAGTTATATATTTTTTATCGATTTTAGACAGTTAGGTACTCGTATTATTAATCGTCGTATCGTTTGTGATGACTTATTAAAAGATTAAGAAAATTAAAAAACACACACAATTTCTTTATGTTACCTCGGCAGGCATCAAACTCAGGACCTGTTGAAGATAGGTCCAACAAACGGAGCGGTAAACCACAGAGGTGATAGAATAAATATTTAAATATATGATTAAATTATGGATAAATTAATGAGGGTTTTAGCTTCAATCTTAAGGCGCGTGGAAATATAATGGTAATATGTTTTCACTAATAAATTAGTAATAAGTTAAATTAAAAATAATAAAATAATAAGTTAAATTAAAGGTTTAATTAATAATTTCAATTTAATTAAAAATCGTTTTTTTTTCTGTAAACAAGTCTCCAATAGAAACTAATATGATATTTTTTTTTCACAGAAAAGAACGTCAAAATGTGTGTTTTTCGTGAAAGTTTACATTTTTTCAATGAGCGTTTCGGTTTTTTGTACGATATGGGAAGTCTGATTTACTGATGATAAGAAATTCACGCCTCGTAGAGACACCAAAGGTGGTAATGGTACGTTTACAACCTTAGACCAGGATGTTAGGCTTCCAGCAAAAATAAGTTTACCGGCTAACTTGTCCTCCGAAGCGTTGACATAATGGCGGCAGGAATAGTTAGGCGGAGGTGTCAATCTGGGCGAGTCGCTGCGAAGCTCTACCACCTGCTCACATATCACGGTGTTAGTGTCCTATGCTCGCCTTTTACGAACTGCCTGGCACAGGATGGCAGATGATCTATTCTGCAAAGGAGCCCGGACCAACACGGTTTCCAGATATACATAAAGAATTTTGTGAACTATTAATATTTACATATGTGAAAATATTGTTAATTCTGTTCTCAAAGATTTCGTTTCGGATATTCATGAGGACGATTCGGCATATTTGGGATCTATAGCACCTTAATCGATAAGCTTAGTTATTGACGAAGTCACTGTAAGTAATATGCTTACTTGATACCTGCTACGTGATACTTTGACAGCATGATACTTTGACAACTCTACATTATAGACATACATCGAGTGCCTGTGTTTGAGCGCCAGTGCTTTTTTTATTACGAGTTACGGCACTACAACCGAAGTCAAATCTTTACAATTAAAAGAAAGGAGCAACACCAATACGAAAGATTTTATTTTTCTTCGATTGGTCCTGTACTCGCGGGTACAACGTCATGGTCATTACCATAGATTAGTAAATATAATAGATCGAGAATATCATACATTAAAATCGTTCCCCGAAAATTCTAACTAAAACTTGATGGCGTTCAGCTTTAGTCAGAACCTAGTAGTGTTAACCTACTTCGCCTCCAATATATATGACACGTGAATAGGATGTACGAGAGTTGACGATATAACGCACATTAATTACTAGATGGCGCATAATTAAAATTAAAGGGTATATATTACATTGTCTTTGTTCATTACCATCAAGATCACTAATGATAGAGTGCTGTGCAGTAGCTTTCCTGGTTAGGGATCCATCACTTAACATATTCCTGTGACCATGAGGACAGTGTTTGGCAATATCGATTTCCAATGTCGTATTCTGAATGTTGTAGTTGGAAAACTTGAATGTCATGTATAGCAGCATGGCTATAAGACAGGCCACAGATGTTATTGGTATGTCGCACCAATAACATCTGTGGTATCTAACAACCACGATTATTACTATAAGTAGAGCAGTGAGCATGCATTAAATGCATTAAAAAAACGAATCACTCATCTCACCAATATTTGTTCTAAAATTAAAATGTTGGAAAACCTGCAAAACCTGTGTAAAATGTACAAAATCTGCTTCGAAATCTGTCAATCCGTTCAAAAGTAATGACGCACAAACAGACAGACAAACATATCAAACTTGTAACATCTGTTGGGGGTGAAAAACATAAATGTCTGATCTTTGTGATACGATATTTATCGTAGTTCAATTGTGGCTTTAATGTCGTAGGTGTAGACGTCAAAGTAGGTATTTATTACGGAGACTTTACAGCCACTGTCAAGTATTTCCTAAGATATTGAGTTGCAAACTTGTACTTTTTATGAAAAAAAAAATTAATAAAAAACATGGCTTTTCAACTAAAAACTTTTTTCATCGTGTTCACGTTTTTAGTAAAACTCAGCGCTCAGACTGGTAAGTTTTTTTTCAGTTTGTTACATCTTTCATTATATATATTTTGAGTATTAAGGTAAAAAAAGCACCTTCAAGTTCATGTCTCCTAAGAAGTGGGCAGAGGCACAACCAACGCACCCACTAGCTGAAGACACTAAATCCGCACAAGGTTATAGATGGCAAGCCTATCACCAATCAGGCACATATTCAATTCCAGTCATCGGTATTTTTATTAGAAAATTTAATATGCGTATTTCCTTTTTTTGTTGCGCGACCCGAGGATCAAACCCGAGACCTGAAGAACTCCGACGTCGGACTACAGAGGCGATAATATTTTAGATATGAATAATATTATCTACTTAATTTTGTCTAAACCAACATTGACTGACGTAATCACCAAGCTCCATTTTCAATAACATATTTTCTGGAAGAAAACAAAATCGTCACAACCAACTACAGATAAAAACTCACGGGTCAGTTTTTACCCTCGCCCGCCACGTTTGCGGGCCCGCAGTTTCTGCAGAATGTAGACTTACCTATGTGCTAAAATAAGAGCACATTTCACGACGCGTTTTACAAGCGCGGGCGCTGCGGGTCTAAAACGCGTCGGCGAACGCGGGTAACAACCGCGCAGTGAATACTACTTAATTGTTCGCCTTAGCCCTTCTACTTCTATGTCACCTGCTAATCTATTGCAGACACTGATTTTGACTTTTACTTCGTACGTATTTTGAAGACTATGAAATTAGTGTTTCTATATTAATGTGTAAATTATTCTTCATCGTCATGGTTTTAAAACCAAAATTCAGCTGTGTAACTCTCTTCCTCCACTTTGCGTCTACATAGAAAACTTATTCATGGCACTATTTTTAAATCAAAATATTTGCTCCCCAAATACACCTTCGGTTTTCGGTTCACATGATCATACCACGAGAAGCGACTTTCCTGTATTTTATCCGCTATCTCACACACCGAGACACCCGCGAATGTACATGTGTATGTTATTTCAATTTATTTTTTTTATCTTTATTAAGGCTTATTAAATAATTTAATCGTCCCTGTGGTCTAGTGGGTCGGTTGTGGAGCTTCATGAGGTCCTCGGAGTCGGGCAACGAAAAGAAAATGTGTTTTATCAATTTTCTAACAAAACAATGTTTCTCGGGATTGGAAATTAGACTTGCCACCTCTCATGTTTTGGGACTTAGTGTCTTCGGTTAGTCTTGGGTTTCCAGGATGTCTTTACCTACCTCTTCAGGAATACGTCCTTAAGTATACTTGAAATAAATTAGTCTTTGGGCCAACAGATAAAGTAGTAGGTATCTGGGAAGATATCACAAGTCACGGAAAAACTATTGCACCAATTTTAACCGGAATATTAAATGTACGGCATGTGAAAGTTACCCAAAATGGTTGAGTTAGTTTTGGGAACAAAGGTATTCTCGATAGAAAGAATAGCCTACAGGTAGGTAGGTAAAAATAGGCAATGATCACGTGGGCGAAGTCGCTGGAATAGGATAGTGTTTAATAAACTTTCAATCTTACTTTATCTCATAGAGTAGTGATCAAACACATGGCGCTCCTGATTATTAGAGACAGCCATGGCCTAAAGACACCATAGTCAACGCGTTGCTCTCGTGTGCCTGGTGTGCTCGTCCTACTGCAAGTGTACTGGCTACCCTACTCTCCAGACCATTGAATGTGATATGGCACTTTCATTATGGTGTCAGGATCAGGCAATCAATCAAAACCGGTCAAAACTCTGCACCGAAATCTACCACCAGTGGTATTGTTGGTTACCTATTACCTATTAACTCCAAATTGTCTCTTACATCCTGCTGAGCAGCAAGGCATAATATTATGGTCTTTTCTACTCCTGTATTCTGATAGAAATAAAAACTGAACCTTCGGTCTAAGTTCCGAATGAAACTTATTTTATAGTAAACTAGCTGACCCGGCAAACGTTGTTTTGCCATATAACTAATTAAATGACGATTGATCAGTTATCGACCCGGGATAAAAAATGACTATTAAAAAATAGGGGTTGGTGATAAAAGGGTAAAAATTTAGGGTTGTATGTACTTTTATATGCTGTATCATAAAAAAAATAAAAACAAAAAATTTTGTCTGTAAATTGCAAAAAATAAATTAGGGGTGGACCACCCTTAAAATTTTGGGGGATGAAAAATAGATGTTGGCCGATTCTCATAGATAATTGATAAGCACAAAAAATTTCATCAAAATCGGTCAAGCCGTTTCGGAGGAGTATGCAGACTAACATTGTGACACGAGAATTTTATATATAAGATTAGCTGTCCTGTCGAACTTCGTTCCACCCGTTCAGTTTGTATGAGAAAAATAAAGTATTGTTTTTCCTATTTACTCAGAAATTTTCCTGATTTTTCTCTTCTTAAAACCTTCTTCTGATAATGACTAACAAAACAAAGAAAGAATTATCCACAGTGGTTTAGTAGCTCGGAAGTTATGCGCATACCAACACATTTAGCAATTCATTTTTATAACATAGATTTAGTATGTCGAAAAATAATGAAAAATGTGTCCCATCAAAAATCTTGAAAAGAATATCTTAATTTTAATTTAAAAATGTTTTTTTTATTAAATGGTACTATATTAAGATAATAAGAAAATTTTATCCCGACTTAAAGTATAAAACGTATAGAATGTGCATAATTTGGGTTTCCTGTTATTTATCTAAGTATTCATAACTGGCATATGAATAGATATTTAGATGCCAGTTACTTTCACGGGATGGAATAGTAGGAAAAAAATATTTCAATATGTGGCCAATTTTATTGCTTACACGTTGATATAGGGTTGCCTGAAAAAAAGGGAATAATGGAAAAATCATTTCTTTTAATAATTAAAAATATTCTACTATATACTATATTATAATATATATCGCCTCTGTGGTCTAGCGGTCCGGGTGTTGGACTTGACTGCATAAGGTCCCGGGTTCGAATCCCGGGTCGGCCAACACAAGGAAAATTGGATTTTCCCAATTTTCTAATAAAAAAATATTGGTCGGTATTGAAAATGTGGCCGGTTGGCGATAGGCTTGCCATCTATCACATTGTGGGACTTAGTGTCTTCGGCTAGTCGTGGGTGCCTTGGTTGTACCTCTGCCTACCTCTTCGGGGACATGGGCGTGAAGATACTACTACTATAATATAGTTTAGTTACACTACTATACAAATTGCTGCCGCCATAACATCTACGCTTGCCGTTGTCTTACTTTTGCTCGAGCCCTAGCATCCCGGTCGGAATTCCGTCTGCTTGTTTACCTTCCAATATCATAAAAAAACTCAAAGTAAACAAATTGCTTGTACTATGGATGTTAGTAGACGATTGTAGTGTATAGAAATACTTAAATATATACCAGAATAAATTTAATAAACACCCCGATCCGGAAATACGGGCATCTAAATTTACATCACACAAATGCCTGCACTCGTCTGAAATCGAAGCCGAGGTTCGCGGTTGGTCGATTACATTCAGATAGACTGATAGACGGAGAGGAAATTTTGTTTTATTTTAATTTTATGTAGACGGAAATAATTTAGGATTTATAATCCTCATAGTCGGCACTTGGTGGAATTCTATTGTATGTATATTTTGGAAAGTCTCGATAATGCTGTAAAAAGTTAAACCGGTTAACTAAAGCGTAATAAAAACCATGAAAAAAAGTGTATTGTGCAAAAGAATAAATAATATTTGAAAAGTACGTTTGTAAATAATTTGAAATTAGCATACCATACACGCGAAAACTGTTGAAAGTAACTGAGTTTGCGTAAGAATATGTATGTACTGTCAACCCTATAGCGATGACTGTTATGGCAAGTCAAAGCCTGGTGAAGTTGGAAAAACAGCAAGGCTAGCAACACATTTGTCATTCAAAGAAAATCACGCCAACAATTTGTAATTTAACAAGTGATCATGTGTTGAGAGTGAATGTTTTTTCAGAAACTGATGAAATTAACCAGCGGATACAATCCATTACCTATGGAGAGGATGCGAATGAATACATCTCAAATGTACGTAATCTATCTTCTAAAATCATAACGGTTTTTAAGCCACAAATATTAATGGTCAAAATAATTATATCTATAGTACCAAGAAAATTATAGTTAAGTTTACATAAATTAGTCTAGCGACCAAGTTTGGGTAGCTGAACACCTTAAACGCTTTTTAAAACACATTCCCGTAATTTTGCACACCTGCTAAACTATTTTTATGTTTTTAATTATTTATACGGGATACTCACGATCTCTTTTTATTTTATTTGTCGATATTTCGGCCTAGTTGCATAGGCCGTGTAATTAAAAATGTTATTAATTCGCGACGATATAAGTTTAAAACCCTATATTTTTGTGTTAACGCTATTTTCTTTCAACGATAGTAACAGAAAGAGAAAAAAACACATCAAAAAACGTCATAAGTTGACATGTCCGTGCTATTCTAACTTGCCTTAAATATTTCATCCCTTTTCTATTTGTTTCATTAGAATAATATACCACACAATTAAAATATGTTTAGTCAGTGCTCAGCAAAACAGCTCAGGGAAATTTCACACCGACACACCTACTGAACTGACAGTCTAGTAATTTAGTTGGAGGCCAGGTTCTCAATAAACATACAAACATATCTTCACGCCAAGTCTCTTATGTGGTACCCGACAAACTTTTAGTATCTCTAATACTCTCTGTATTGTTGCCTAGTACTAGTCCAATTTTATTCAACTATATGCCAAGTCCGTTACATGTTAGGTAGAGAGTACCCTGTGGCAAATGTCACAGAACTGGCTATCTTCCTTCACTTTAATTGCCCTTTTCGTATAAAAACGCTGTATTCGGAAACTCTTATTACCGCCCTCGGATTATATTAATATTCAATAAAATACTAACAACTAGCAAATCAGGACACCTAAGTGCCTAGCTTATATGGAAACACAGTTGTAGAATAAATGATGTCTTTTTTTAAATAACTTTTTTATATTTTAGGATATACAAAACGATGAAAAAGTGGAAATAAAATTATACTATGAGACTCTGTGCCCTTACTGTATTGATTTTGATACTAATCAGTTGAAGCCAGTTATTGAAGAGCTAAGTGAATATTTGAACATCTACACTTATCCATATGGAAACGCAATGGTGAGTTGTTTTTTGTTATGTTCGATTTTGACAGTGACAGTTAATATATTTACTGTTTATAGCCTATTAGTAAGGACTTTCGTACAAACTTTCAACCTCTATTTCACCACCTTAGGGTTAATTTTTATAGAAACGCTTAAATACGTATCCACTCATTTTTAATAAGTAGCCCAAAAATAAAGTTTCATGTTTCGAACTTCAAAAATGACGATCTTCCGTACAAACTTGCAACCCCTTTTGCACCCCTTTAGGAGAAGAATTTCCAAAACTCCGTCCTTAGTGGGTGTCTACTCAATAAAACCACCCTCACCAAATTGCAGGGTTGTAAATCAAACAGTTTTTGCTTAGCGATGATTAATCAGTCAGTCAGGACATGTTATTTTATAAGTATCGATTTTTTACTTATTAAAAAGCAATTTGCTTACCTTGAGGTTACATCGATTTGTGTAATTTGTCCAAAGATTTATTACTATTATTACTTATTTACAATATTTCTTCTTTCTTACATTTATAAATTTAATTAAAAAATATAATGAAATTATAAATATAGGAAACAGATTTCCATAGAACGAACTTCGTTGGACAGTCGGTAGCCAGGCAACTAACTGAGAAACTTCGCAAAAATGTTACCCTGACTTTTGTCTAGACGGTAAAAGTTTACATTGTCACAACTGCAGCATCTATGGTGTTCATGGGATACGGTTGTCTCCCTAGTCTTTTACCATCATGCAAGCACACGGCCTGCTTGTCCGCTTAAAAAAAAGTAACAACTAAAATTTTTAGTTATTGAAAGTATATATGTATTTATATTAAAGAAGATTGGCATATCTGTTATTTATTATAAACAATGATGAATGCTTAGCAAATTTTGTGTTTTATCTATACTTCTGCTCTTATGTCCCTATTCGTATAAAAATGTTATAACAAACAGAAAATTTCCGATAAAAATTATTTAATTCAATGGCCTATTCTTTTTATGTTCAGTATAAAATACTACAGGTACTTACTTGTTACATTATCTTTATTACCAGCATAAAAAACAACAACTATCTAACCAATCAATAAACTGCGAACTCGCTTTGAATTAACTAATTAAGAATTTGTTGAATTAATAAAATTTACGATCTCACATACTGCTCGTAAATTACTACTAATAAAGTAAAACATATTATATAACACTAATAAATTAAAACATCTCGCGTAATCATAATCTTATGATTTTTCAAATAAGAATAAAAGAAACCAAAACTTAAGCTTTTTGACGCTATTTTTGTATGTTATTTGAGTGTTGTAATTAATAAAATTTTATTTTCACAAAGTGGTTTCTTTGGGTTCGTCGAATTTCTGTAGTTAAAGATAAGCTTGCTTTGTACATATTAACTTCTATATTTTGTATATTTATGTTTCTTGTATGCAATAAAGTATTTAATAAATAAATAAAATGTTCTTTAACTGATTTATTAATAAAATGGACTAAAGTAGCCCAAGGTTCAACTTGGAAGACTACTCTCGAATCTCGGTTTCCTAAAAATTGGAAACTTGAATCGGATATATCATCTTAAGTACTCTTGAACACAGTAGTTCTAGCGGAACATTAATAACGGAATTTTAAAATTTTTGTGGCAAACAAATTCAGCAGTCAAATAATGACTTGTTTCCTAAAACCTTACTCGTGTTGGGTCCGGGCTCCTTCGCAGAATAGACCATCTGCCTTTCTGCCAGGCAGCTCGTAAAAGGCGAGCATAGGCCTAACGCCACTAACACCATCACATTCTACGAGGTGGTAGAGTTTTGCAGCGACTCGCCCGGATTAGTACCACCGCCTTACATATTCCTGCCTCCATAACGTCCAACGCTTGCGGAGGGCAAGGTAGCCGGTAAACTTACTTTTGCTTGAGGCCTAACATCCCGGCCTCAGGTTGGCATCGCACCATTACCACCTTTGGTGAGACACCACCGCAGCGTGAATTTCTAAATGTTAGAAAATACCTCTTCTTGTTTGCCTTCCATTATTATAGAAAAAAACACTGTTTTTAAATTCTAATTGGTTACTTCTTTCTTTCTAATAGTTTTTTATCTTTCTAACTGATTTGGTCCACTTTTCTTTAAGCAAAATTATTAGATATTTATTAGATTTTTGTCGATCTTGCTATGATTTTGATAATTGATGACAATCTCTGTTCTGGTCTAATTTTTTTTATTTATTTCAGACTAACGTTAATAACGGTGTAGTAACATTCCAATGCCAACATGGTGAAAAGGAATGTTATGGGAATAGGCTGCATGCATGTGCGTTGGATATTATTCCGGACCAAACCCTGGCTTTGCTCTACAACGCGTGTATGATGACTCCAACAGGAAAAGGAAGAGGGTCAGATGATGCGGCTGCTGACAGAGTATTTTGAAAACTTATAAATTATCTTCACAGATATTACATTAACAGCAAAAAAAATAGTATTTAAAAGCAATGTTTTTATGGCTTTGGAAGACACATTAAAAAATGTTAAATGCACAAAATAATAAATATACAGGATATTTATTATAACGTTTTAACCATTTACTTGTAATTACGCATGTGTTTAGAGAAGCTTTATAAATAGCTATTTATCTATGCATTAAGAGCATGACTAGATCTATTTTTTTTGTAGAATCACTAAAACTATGCCCCCACACTTCAATTTTTTACACTAATTTATTTGTAAAGTAAAGAAACTTTCTTTATTAATAGTAATCATGTTTTGGATGTTCCAATTCTGTTATTGTCAGTATGCACGTACTCGCAGTACTTTCTGTCACTTTCCTTATTACTATGACACTACGTAGTTCGCTTTCCGCTTTCTGTCCATATGCAAACTTAGATCTTTAAAATTATGCAACAGCTTTTGATGCGGTTTTTGTAATAGATAGAGTGATTTAAGAGGGAGATTTAGAACATAGAACATAGAAATTAGTCCATTAGTAATAAGACGAAGTAATGGCATAAGTTTAGACTCTACGGATCAAACACCATTTTTTAGTAATTGGTATTAAAGGTGACCATAAATGAAATCAGAAGCTATTAAGATAAACCTCTTAGGTCATTAATTTTTTATAGGTAGCTCATCATAATAGCATCCAGCTCATAGTCATAGGTTTTAGCAGTCTAGCGGTTCAGTTGTTGGACTTGACTGCATGAGGTCCCGAGGGTTCGAATCCCGTGTCGGGCAACAAAAAGGAAGTTAGGTTTTTCCAATTTTCTAATAAAATATGTTGCTCGATATTGGATAATATGTACCCAGCTGACGATAGGCTTACCACCTATCACATTGGGGGACTTAGCATCTTCGGCTAGTCATGGGTGCTCTGGTTGTGGGGCCACATATGGACGTGAAAATACTTTATTATTTGACTGAATAATAATATTTTAATTAAAGTCCATCTTTTACAAACCGAATGTTGACTTTATTTTCAGTGTGGGAAAACTATGAACGTGAATTCCAAGGTAATAAAGACATGTGCCAAGGGAGCTAGAGGTACAGAGCTGCTGAAGTACTACGGTGATGAGACCAAGAAAGCACGCTTCAGTTACGTCCCGTACGTTCTGATTAACGGACGACTTAACGAAGGGGATAACTTGTTACGAGACGTGTGTAGAGCTTTTACCGTCTCACCGCCACCTTGTCAGAAATACGGATTCTGATTTGAAAATACAATGAAAATAAAAAGTTTTCTTAATTTAATTTGTGTTTATCTCTCAGTGAGATCCCTTTCTTTTGATTTACTATTGTAGATACCAATGTTTTTTTCATAATCAACTAGCTGACCCGACAGGCGTTGTACTATCCTAACTAATTTTTGTGAAAACTTCTTTAGCGGCGTTGCGCACTTTTTTGGTATGGGTAAAAACTTGTAAACTCGCGTCAGATCGTTTTTGTATTGCTCAGATATTTCCGAAGAGTATAGGATGCGCAATGGATAATACGCCACAATATACCTACCATTACATACTCACAGATAGCAGATACGTATAATATCAACAGAAATTACTCTATTTGTTCTATCTTGAAAATAAGCAATGTTCGTTGTACAGATAATATACATATATATATTCTTATTTATGATGACGACGCTCCTAGCCGTCACGTGGTCTAAATTTGGCGAGTTTTTGTCAAGCCAAACGCAGGTTATTGATATGAAAATAATATTTGTACATAAATGATAGTTCTTTCATACTTATAATTACAGCAAGTCGTGCAAAATTATTCCCTAACCATTCCAAAATATCAAAAATGCACAACGTTAATATTCAAGTTTTCACTCCTGCCGACACTCCCGGAGTGCTACTCGCCCGTCTTTTTTTTATGAGAACCTTCTATACAATAGACAATAACTAACAAAATTGGTTATGTGGGACCATTTCGGAACCATTTGCAATCTTTCGAAAAAATAATTATCAAATCGCGACATTGGAAACCATGAAATAGTTGGAGTCGGTTTCAGCAGTTTAATTGTGGCAAATTATTATAAGTAAGAAGATAATTAATACTATAAAACTCAGAACACCTGATGGAAATTGGAGAAGGTATCGAATATAAAATTGTGCTATTACCTATTTACTATTTCCTTAAAAACACCCGTATTTAGAAGAAAACACCTTTTTTGCTAGAAAGTATCAGTTGCCTTTGCCGTTGGCATGATGAAATTAATATGCAACTTAAAATATATTGATTTAGATTATTTTTTTTTAATTATATTTGCCCTTTTCTGAGCGTGGCTATAACTTTTAGGCCTTAATGCCACGTCTTTCGTATTAATCGATTTTTTTTAACATAAGTCGTTTTATAAAGTCATGTCAGGGTCTTGAGTAAAGCAGTGGCTTCCTTACTCAAGCTCTTTTGTGAAGTTTGGTGGCAAAGAGGAATTACACGATACACAATTTTCTTCATAATCATTTCACCTGTGCACTTTACTGACCAAAATTGAGCTAATAAATAACCAATTTTACTTATAACTAACACGAAAGAACTACGACCATCTTTCACGATGGCGCCAAAACTCCAGAATTGTTTTTTAATCGGTCATCAACTTGACATTTTCAACACATATGAGCGCGTCCGCTAGGAAAATATTACTTGTCACAGTTTCCTATTTATTTAATACTAGGGGCCCGTCCCATCTTTGCACAAGTAGAAAAACTCCGATGTTGTTTTTTTTATGATATTGGAAGTCAAATAAGCAGACAGATTTCTTGATGGTAAGAAATAGAGACACCAAAGGTGGTAATGGTGCGTTGCCAACCTGAGGCCGGGATGTTAGACCTTGAGTAAAAGTAAGTTTACCGGCTTCCTTACCCTCTGAACCGGAACACGTTAACGGCAAGCATTGGACGTTATGGCGGCAGGAATAGGTAAGGTGGTCGCTGTGGTACCAACCCGGGTGAGTCGCTGCGCAACTCTACCACGTAGTCAGGTGTCACGGTGTTAGTGATGCTCGCCTTTTACGAGCTGCCTGGCAGGAAGGCAGATGGTCTATTCTGCAAAGGAACCCGGACCATCACGGGTTAAACTGTGCCATTGGTTTTGATGGTAACGACCCATTTAACCTGTGCTACGAGGTGACAGCCAGGAGGCAAACACCCTACTCAGACAGGATTCTACGCAAGTTACCTAAATCAACCCAAGGAAACAAAACTTTGATTTTGATCAGTTTAGTTAATTTTGCAATTGAATTTAGGTAGATTCTCTCCGTATCGGTCCAGGTCTGCTAATTAGAATAGGCCATCTGCCTCTTTGCGAGGCAACTAGTAAAAGGCGAGCACATTTTTAAATAGGTCTTTACCAAGACGACTGGTGGTAGTGTGCTGTGCACTTGCTACTTGTCTGGCTTGGGATTCATTGCCTTCCCTATTTCTGCCGCCGTAATGACTCTGTCACGTTCCAATCCGGTGAGTAGGGTAGCCCGTGGACTCGTATAATTACAAACTAGATGGTCTTATTGGACTTGACTACATGAGGTCCCTGGTTCGAATCCCGGGTCGGGTAACAAAAAGAAACAGTTTTTTCCACTATTGTATTAAAAAAAAATTGCTCGGGATTGGAAATGTGCACGGTTGGGGATATACTTGCCACCACATTGTGGGACTTAATATCTCCGGCAAGTTGTGAGCGCCCTGGTTGTGCCTTTGCCTACCTCTTCTGGGATATGGGCGTGAAGATACTTTTGTTTTCTAATAAATATAACATTGCCCGAGATTGGATGTTTGCCCTGTTGGTGATAGGTTTTTCAAGTGATAAAAATATTAAAAATATGATGACGAAGAAAACTCTATTTTTTTATGTCATTTTTAAAGTCCTTCTTTCTGACAAGGCGGCGGGGGAACAATAAAAGCTCTACAGACGTCACGTAAGAAGTGTTCCTGGTTATTTTCTTTTCCGTTAATCATAACGAATGGGACGTATTGGTAGTTAACCTTCGAGCTCTCTTCACCGTAGAACTTCAGTAGCTGCGTGCCTTTAGCTTCTTTTGCGCATGCTTTTATCTCATTAGAATTTACATTCATTTTTTGTCCACACTGTAAATAAAATCGAAATTTGAGGATAATACACATACGTAATATACGTTACTTGGTTACTCGCGGACTCGTTGCTAACAAAGAGTATAATAACTAGAGTATTGTAGTCTTTGATAATAATATACCTATACAGGGCGTTGCTAGGTTGTCAAAAAGTGGCGAATGCCAAGTGTCACGATCTTAACTTTCTTTCTTTAGGTTTTGACCCGCAAAGTTAGTATTTTGCAACAATTTATTCACCACACTTGTACTTTCAGACACAGACACACATACAGACACGTTACATTATAGCACCCCTCTTTGTCATTACGCGTTAAAATATAAGGATTAAAAATTTTCAATAACTCCACCAGAACCTTTATGTAATGTGGCTAAGAACCATCTCGATCACCACGGATTTCAAACAAAAAAAAACTGCGTCGAAATTCCGTCTATCCGTTCAAAAGTAACGATGCCATAGACACACACACGCACACACATAGACATGTCAAACTTACAAAACGCCTCATTTCGAGTCGGGGGTTGAAAAAAAAAGTGTAGGACATACTCTATCTGCAGCTGCATCATCTGACCCATTTTCATCTTCATTTGCAGTCATCATACAGGAGTTGTAGAGCAAAGCCTCGGTTCTGTTCTTAATTGTGTCCAAAGCGCAGGCATGAAGCTTATTCCCGTAACATTCTGCTCCCAAATGTTGGCATGCGAATGTTATGATACCATTATTTATGAAAGTCTGAAATAAAGTTTGAAATAAGTAATGTTGGTGTCGTTACAAGATCTAGAGTGTCTATGGACCATGATTGTCTCTTAAATTAAGGATACCCGTGAGCTTGTTTGATGACTACGCACTTTGATTACAATAAAAAATCATTTTCACGCTCATATCCGCGAAGAGGTTGGCAGCGGTACACCCAGGGCACACTCGACTAGCCGAAGACACTAAGTCCCATAATGCATTAGGTGGCGAGCCGATCGCCAATCCCAGGCAACAATATTTTTATTAGAAAATAGAAAACCCGACCCGGGGATCGAACCCGGGACTTCAAAAAGTCAAGTCCGACGCCGGACCGCTAGACTACAGAGGCGATTGTAAAATTTATTACGATATTTTGGTATCTTCACATTCATATCCCGGAAGCGTTAGACACAGGCACAACCAGGGCACACACGGCTAGCCGAAGACACTAAGTCCCATAATGTGATAGGTGGTAAACATATCGCCTACCAGGCACGTATCCAACCCCGGGTTAACATTGTTTTTATTAGAAAATAACAAAATATTAAAATTAATACGTTTATTGTTTATTATTAATACGTTAATAATATGTTTTATTTCCTTTTTATTGCTCGGCCCCGGGACCGCACCCCGGACCTCATGAAGTCAAGTTCCACTTCGGAGTTTTGGACCAGAGAGGCTGATTTATTATATAATAGTTTATAACTAATGTTCATTCTTATTTTTTTGTATAACAATCGATTCCTCCCTCATTTTTGAACCGATTTTAAACATTCTTTTATATTTGAAAGTGTGTACTTTCGAGGTATGTAGTTACATTTCTGCCAAGTATGGATCTGATGATGGAACCTCAATGGAATCGAGAAAATACCTATTTTTGGTATATCAACTTATCTTACTAATATTATAAATGTGAAAGTTTGTAAATTTGTTTGTTACTCCTTCACGCAAAAACTACTAAACTGATTTGCAAGAAATTTGCCACACGTATAGAGAGTAACTTGGATTGACTCTTAGGATAGTTTTTTATCTCGAAAAAGTAATCTTGTGGGACCATTAACTATGTAGACAACAGCTTGTATGACATAGGTACTTAATAAAACTTATGTGGATTTTTTGTAATTTTACTGTGCTTGTCACAAAATATTTATTTTTTTTTAACAAAAATAAGAATATTATTTTCGATCGGTCTTTTGGAAGTAGTTTGTTCAGTAATTCATTTTGGAAAAATTTAATAATATGAAAATAACTCACCTTTGCAAATCCATACGGATATGTGTTGATATTCAAATACTCGCCTAACTTTTCCACAACTTGTTTAAAATCGGTAGTATCAAACTCTCTACAACCTGGACATAGAGTCTCGTAGAATAATTTTATTTCCACTTTCTCATTATTATTCAGGTACTACAAATTAAAAAAGAAAACATTGTCATTACAATATTTACTTATGACTCAAAATGTATAAAAGTTAAATGTAAGGTACATTTAACTTCCACGTCCACGCCTAAATCCACCAACGATCGATTTCAGACGAGTACAGGCATTTGATTGATGAACATCTAGATGTCTGAATTTCTGGATCTGGGTGTTTTTTAAATTTATTCTATCTACATACAAACATACTTATCTTCACGGCAAGTCACTTACGGGAGTATTGAGAGTACTAGACCTCATGGTCCTGACAAACTTGCCTGGTTCCTTTCACATTTATTACCCTCTGCATACAAACACGCCGGTTTCGGAGACTCTTGACACCACCCTCGCATAATATCCGAGTGATCTGATCGTAGAATGTCAACCTTCGTCTCCCCGGGTACCCACATAACATTGACATTCGCATTGTATATCTACTTTGTCAATCTTTCATTTGTCATTCCTTCCACATGACCGAACCAGCGGAGCATGCCCTTTCGCATTTTAACACCAACACTTTCTTTCAATCCCACTCTTTCAAGGATCTCACTGTTACGAATGTGGTCAGCGAACGTTACACCACAGATTTTCCGTTATTCTATCTATTTAAGTATAACTATGATAATATGATATGATATTCTTATTTATAAAATTCTCGTGTCACAATGTTCGTTCCCGCACTCCTCCGAAACGGCTTGACCAATTCTCGTGAAATTTTGTGAGTATATTGAATAGGTCTGAGTATCGGTCAACATCAATTTTTCATAACCCTAAGTGATGAGGGTGAATCACAGTAAAAAAGAAATAGCAGAACAACGTCTGCCGGATCAGCTAGTTATTAAATAATATAAATATGATATTCTAAGTATTTCGTTACCTAATATAAGTATGTAATTTGCTTACTTTATCAAGGTGAGACAGAAAGATGAATTTATTAAATTTGTTAGTTTCGAAGATACGCCTCCTCAAATAAACGCAAAGCATTTTGTGTATAAAAATTTTATAAATTAAGCAGTTTACTTACATTGGTGTCAAAAGAATAATAATCATCCACATATGCTCCTTTGGGAATAAACATGTTCTGTGAGTTACTTTCTATTTCTGAAAAAAAAATTAACAAATGTTTTCATACATTTTATTAGGTATTCAGCTGATTCGTTCAGTCAATCAGAGCTGAGTTTTTGTTAAGAGTAGCCGAGTAACCCGAAAATAATATCAACAATAAATAAACATCCCTGGACAAATTGCAAAAATAGTATCTTACCCGAAAGAAAGCAATTTTTATGCATATGGTTTGTTAGTTTTTTTTTTATATTAGAAGTCAAAAAATCAGATGGATTTCCTGATGGTAAGAAATTTACGGCATCTAAAGACACCAAATGTGATATGGTGCGTTTCCGACCCTAGGTCGGTATGTTAGACCTCGCGCAAAAGCTAGTTTACCGGCTACCTTATCCTCTGAACCGGAAAACGTTAACGGCAAATGCTGATATGGCAGCAGGAATAAACAAGACTGTTATACCACTCCGGGCGAGCTGCCTGGCAGGAAGGCAGAATGAGATTTTGCAGGGAAGCCCGGGCTAACACGGGCAACGGGTACGGAGGTCAACGATACTAAAAGAAATACTTATATAAATACCAAAACAAATTTAATAAGCAGACCCACACCCAGATATATAGACATCTAAATGTTTTTCACAAATGTCTGCCCTTGGCTTGAGTTAAAACCTCTCGACCAAAGAGGCGGTTAAAAAATACAAGACTGAGTGTCATACCTTCGTAGCCGTTTTACGTTTAAATAGATGGCCCTATCGAAGTCTACCTTCTTTTAGTACCATACTAAAACTAATTTTAGGCCATAGAATTTTGGTGGGATCAAAAGAAAAGATGAATACTGCTTATATTAAATTTTATATATATATTGAGTAAAATTAGTCAATATGATTAGTCAACATTTTGCATAATTTTGTTTAATTATAGTAATCATGAAAGAATTAGTGACAAATGTGTTTTCTTTATGCCGCCAATTCTCAATTATGAGCTTTGGTAAGGAGGATGCCGCTTTATCTAAGACCCTGACATAACTGATTATGAAGGTTTATGACTTTATTGATGCAAATAAAAAAACTTGATTAGTGGCAAATGCTCACGCCCATGCCAAAAACTAAAAAAAAGTTATTATATTTTTCTAATTTATTTTATAAAAGAGGTTTCAAACAGTAAGTGGACATGTTACACAAAAAATCTAGTTCAAAATAAGCAAATTGTATGCTTGTAAATATCTTACAATACGGTAAATCAAAAAAAAAATAAGTATTTTTGAAAAAAAGAGCAAAAAATAAATAAATCGAAATTGTATGCAAAAAAGTTATGATTTGTTTAGCATTGGTCATTAAAACATTGCATAGAGAGAAGAGTTATAAGTATCTTTACTCCATATCCCCGAGGATGTAGACAGAGCCACAATCAGGACACCCGCGACTAGGAGTTGTTACTAGAAAATCGAAAAAAAAAAGATTTTGTTTCCCGAGAACAGAACCCGGGACCACATGAAGTCAAGTACAACACTAGACCGCTATACCACAGAGGCGATCATACAATGGAAATATTTAATTAATTTAAATAGCTACACATCACTTAAGTGTAAATTAAAAAATCTTACCATACTGATAACTTATTGTTACAAAATAAATTAGTACAGTTAAACAGATTTTTAATTGAGAAGCAACCATTTTCCATAATTTTTTTTTTACAAAAAGTAATGTTATAAATATACCGATTACGACTTTACTGTTCAATATGTCAGGAAGTTCTTGCTAACGGGTGTGTTGACTTTGATTTAAATACCTACTTCATTCAAATGTATCCACATAACTTTTGAGGTATGTACATTCTACAAATGTCAGTGATACGTTAATGTCTTTGCTGTTTTAAAAATTCCAAGTTTTTGTAATACTTATTGTATTGTTCAGCTTAGTTTCAACTATGAGACTTTACATCATTCATTAGTATATACAGTCATAGTCTGCATGTGACTGCATTTTTTGAATTGTATCAGTTTTATTCCACAAATTGTATCTAGTCACAAAAATGTACAACAATGTAAACAGCCGTCCGGGACTCTTTCTGGGTTCTTTGTAACAAATGTTGGAAGACCGGAAGAGTACCCGAAGACTGGCGATGTGCGGTCATCGTGCCCTTGTATAAAGGCAAAGGTACACGAATGGACTGTACAAGTTACAGGGCCATTAGTTTGATCAGTTTAGCATCAAAAGTGTATGGAAAAATAGTTGAAAGGAGGATGCAGGGATGTCCGAAGGAATATTGTGGGAGGCTCAAGGTGGTTTCAGGTCTGGAAGAGGATGTTCGGATCAAGTGTTTTCACTCCGCAGCATTGTAGAGAAGCATTTGGCTGTGGGTCAGAAGGTTTTCTGCGGTTTTGTGGATCACGAAAAAGTATTTGACAGGGTTGTACGTAAGGACCTTTGGGACATTTTGATAGATTTTGGGATAGACGGGTTCTTGTTGCGTGCTGTGCAGTCTATGTATTTAGATAGTAAAGCATGTGTGTGGGTAGACAGCAACATATCGCCTTGGTTTGGTGTCAAAATTGGCGTCAAGCAGGGCTGTGTGTTGTCGGCACGCTTGTTTATTTTGTATTTGGACAAACGTCTTCAAAGGTTAAGTTTTATTAATGTGGGAATGCGTATGGATGATAAGTGGTGAACTGCCTGCTTTATGCAGATGATGCTGTACTTTTGGGCTCTACATCATCTGAGCTGCAAACACTGGTCACAGTTATGTAAGGTGATTGTAAAGAACATGCAAAGCTTACATTGAATGCGACGAAAACCAAAGTTATGGTGTTTGAAAGAGACGAAGCCACAACGGATGTAAGAGTTTTAGATGTTGGAGCAAGTGAATGAAATTGTATATCTTGGTTACGCTTTTAGCAAAGTTGGAAGGTACACCGCGGATGTAGAGAGTGTGTGCACGGAATAGTGTGAATGGAGCGTTAGGTTAGTTATTTCAAAGCGAGGTTTTGAGTCTAAAAGCTAGACTGGCTTTGCATAATTCTGTGCTTATCCCAACGTTATTGTATGGAAGCAAGAGTTGGGTATGTCAGAAAAAGCATGAAAGTAAGATAGTGCGGTCGATATGAGAGCGCTACGGAAAATTTGTGGTGTAATGCTCGCTGACTGCATTCGTAACAGTGAGATCTGAGAAAGAGTGGAATTGAAAGATAGTGTTGGTTTTAAAATGCGAAAGAACATGCTGCGCAGGTTCGGTCGTGGGGAAAAAATGACAGATGAAAGATTGATAAAACAGATATACAATGCGAATGTGGATAGATGTAGGTACACGGGGAGACCAAGGTTGACATTCCACGATCAGATCAATCGGATATTTTGCGAGAATGGTGTCAAGAGTCTCCGAAATCGGCGTGTTTGTATGAAAAGGGGAATGAACGTAAAGGAAGCCACACAGGTTTGTCAGGATCGTGAGGTAAGGCACTCGATACTCTCTTCCTACCCCGTAACGGACATGGCCTGAAGATTTGAATGTATGTATATAAATAGTAAAGAAATAACTCTCTATCCGGAGAGAGATAGAGAGAGACCTAGTCCTTTAGTTATAAATACTTAGCCTTAAAGGCTACGGAAGAGGATTTTAATTTGTCTTTATGTTTTTTTGTATGCTTGTTACTCTATTACGAGTATTTCGCAAAAGACAAATTTATTTTGATGGTTCTCTTTTTGAAAGGCAAATCATGATTTAGTTGTATAAATTACAAAAAAAATATGGTATCACAGTTATTTTAATTATTGAAAATTAATGTACCTCGATGACGTTATTATGAAATTGGAATTGGTTTTACCAGATTCAAACTTGATTTGTTCTTCATTACAATTTTCACTTGATTGTGGACAAAGTACCTACTTGTAATAATTTGTCTCAGGTCGTGTAATGAGAAAAAAACCGCATCTATTCATTATTTACTTAAAGTTCTCTGT
Source organism: Calephelis virginiensis (assembly GCA_002245475.1). Classification (NCBI taxonomy): domain Eukaryota; kingdom Metazoa; phylum Arthropoda; class Insecta; order Lepidoptera; family Riodinidae; genus Calephelis; species Calephelis virginiensis. The sequence continues at coordinate 186,214 of NJDC01058237.1, forward strand.
GATTTTACCGTCTCGTTAGCGCACTGTGAATAAACCTCATCTGAAAAACATTTTGTATATATATACTCTAAAGCGCATAAAGTTAAAACTGAAAATCCCTTCAGCAATAAATTGAAAGTTTCCCCTTGCTATGTCGGACGTATTTTGCATAGTAAAGTCAGCATCAAAAACGGCTTTGATACTAACGGTATAGTGATGTTTCTGATCCCTGGCTGTTTGTGTAAGTTTATGATTCATATATTAAAAACTAGCTTCACAATTTAAATTTAATAAAGGTATCCTTAATTACTCTTTATATCAACTCCCTGCCAGTGAAAGTCCCATTAACATTGGTCCGGCCTTTTAAGAGATTAACCGGAACAGACAGAAAAAATTAAAATATGACATTTTGGAATAGGTACCGTGTATACATTCATATGCTTGTAGCAAATAGTGGTTATTTTAATATTGCAAATAGATACGCTGGTTTTTTTTGAATGACTAATGTGTTGCCAACCTCGTGGTTTTTACAACTTCACCGGGCTTTAGACACGCTGTTATACGTCAACCATTCGAAGTATAAGGTTGAGGTAGGAGAGGTATTAGAGGTAATTCATTAGAATGGTTTAAAAGCTATATAGAGAATAGAAAGCAATGTGTTGCGATATCAAAAGTAAGTGGAAACCGTAAAAAAGTCTATACTTCAAGTTATATTTTTAATGACTGCGGTATACCACAAGGTAGTGTTTTAGGGTAAATTATGATTTGCCTGATGCTATCAGTCATGATTCAATTTTGTTTGCTGATAATACTACACTTCTCATCAAGAGCAAAAATAAAGACGATTTACATGAAGAAACAAGTAATACTTTGACTAAAGTGACAGAATGATTGAATGAAAATAATCTAAAAATAAATCTTACGAAGACAAAATTAGTTGAATTTCAAACACATTATAGATATACTAAAAAATTAGATGTGATTTTAAATAATACTACTATTGAGAATGTAGATTGTACTAAATTCCTAGGAATAAAAATCGATAAATATTGTAACTGGAAATCGCATATTGATTGACTTTGCAATAAAATCGATAGGTTTGGATATTGAGAAGATTTAGAGAAGTGTCAGGATTAAAGGCATCTCTAAAGGATCAAAGGCAGGTAAAGGCAATATTTTAAGTCACTTAAAATATTGCCTTTACCTTGCTTATATATAAATTGGATGGAAGTGTATTTGTAAAAATTTCATTATTTGTTTCATACAAATGCTGATGTCCTAGGTTTGTCCCATTTTAGAAATAGTGAGAAACTACATGTGCCTAACCAAAAACTCAACATTTACAAAAATAATGTGTATTGCATGTCCATTCGTATATACAACCAAATTCCTGATAATCTAAAATCACTTCCATTAAACAGATTTCGAAAAAAGGTATTCATCTTACTTGTAGAGAAAAATTATTATAGTGTCAAAGATTTTCTTGCAGATAAGAATAAATAATACAGTATATCTAATATGATTAATTTAATTGCAGAATGTTGGGTGCGCAGGAGTTTTTTTCGCGGTTTCTTCTCCTGTCTGGCTAGGTTTGGAAACGGTGGTAGTTTACGGTAGATAGGTATAAATTAATTTACATTCTAAAAATTATGTGTATTAAGAAATAATCATGTAATCTCAAAACAAACAAAAAAACAGTGCGTAAATAGTAAATCGTGAATAAATAATTAAAAACCTATTAAAATATTTGCACTCCACAAGTTGGTAGAATATGTAGGAACGCTTAAATAATTTTGTAACATCTTTGTAACACTCATATTCCGCAAATAAATATTTTTTCTTTCTTTTCTTTCAAGGTTTTAGGTACCTGATAACCCTTTTTTAAAATCGCCCCTGAAATTCCCTGCATACTCAATGAAAATCGTTGGAGTCGTTCAAAAGATTCAGAAAATATAAACATATCTACAGGAATTGCTAGTTGAAAGGTTTAATTTGAAAGTTAAAATTAGGTTTAAAGGTTTAAGTTTAAAGGTTAAAATTAAGGTAAATGCTAGTTTAAAGGTTTAATGTAAGTTTAAAAATTAGTTAAAAGATTTTACTTGCTAGCTGTATCTTTGTCTATGAGCAAACGGTAAGCGTCATTTTTAGTGAACACAAAGGAAAATCTCATTTCAAAATGGAACGCATGAACCTAACTAACGCTTTTAACTTTTTGGTAAAAGAAAGGTATGTTGGTTTAAATATTATCCGTATTTGGGGAAATTTTACCTTTGCGTTATTTACTTATCTGTCATAAATAGTTCTATGTGAATTTTATGTGAAGTTTGACGTTTGATAGCGGAAGGACGTGTTTAAAAATATTTTTTGTTTACAAAATCATACATTAATTGCAATTTCAATTGTGTAGAATAAGTTGAACAAAACTCTCAAGGAGCACCTCAATCCAACAATATAATTATGATTAGGATTGTAATTATGATAATTTAGACGTAACAAATATAAAAAATACGCATGAACTTGAGATCTAAGAATAAGTAGGTCGGACATGGATTTTAAAAATGTAAATACTAGTATGATAAAAGTTTTTTTTGTTTAAACCTTCAATTTATTCAATGTTTGTTCTTATCTCTGAGCTATCTTTTTCGTCTCAGGATAATTGACCAATGTTAAGGCGCTACAAAAAAAATCTAAGTAAGTACATAATATACATTTAGTATTTTGTTCGATTTTCCTTGGAATTTATCATCAGAAGGCTTACTCTTGAATCTCTATTCATGCAATATTGGAAATTGGTATCGGATATATCACTTTGGGTATGCTTGAATACAATACTGGCAAATTATTAACAATAAGTTAATAATAAATAATAAAATATTTTATCGGAATCGTTAAATATTCTTAGATCTAGTAAATGTTAATAATCCGTTAGTATTGTGTTCTAGTACCTAAAATTACAGATACGATTGAAATTTCCAATTTGAATGAAATCAAGCTTTAAGAGTAACCCTACTGATCCAGATTCCAAACTAAGTGGCAATAGGTCCACCTTAGAAGTAGACTTTTCCAAATAAGGCTAAAATTGGGAATTATCAGTCAGTAATTCCTTGCCCTGGCGGGAATCGAATCCGAGCCTCGCGGTTGGTCAGTGGCGTTAATTAGTGGCTTGAGCAACGATAATTTTTGTCATAAAAATATACAAAGTATATAATATTGTTGAATGTACTGAAGCCTTTATTTACGAATTCGACTCAAGCTCTACAGAAAAAAACAATAAGTTTAAAAAAAACAATAAGCTAGCAAAGTGTAGAACAATGGACAACGACGCCACAACTACATAATTAAAATAGTCTAGACTTAAGAATGGTCGTCAGTAAAAGATGGAAACCGTAATAAGTATGAACTTTCACTTGAAAAATAACAAGTGTTGCCAATGCGAAAACTTTGTACCTATTACTGACTTGCGAAAGTTTTTGCATTTACAAAATCGTAGTGAAGCTAAAATTAAACATATGTGTTCTAACTTCTTTATGTTTTTCTTATCTACTGCGACAGTTATGCCTTATAGCTACACAGTTTTCTTATACCACAGGCAAGAAATACATTTATTACTAAATAACAATAAACTAATACTATTAAATTATTTCATAAGTACAGATGAAATTCCAAAACAAATTCGCCACTGCGGTCAAGCGGTCCGGCTCCCAATTTCAATTCCCGGGTCAGTTAACAAAAAAAATAGAAAATGTGTGTTTTCTGTATTCTAATAAAAATTACATTACCCGGTGTTGAATATGCCCGGTGGGCGAGAGGCTATCACATTGTGGGACTTGGAGTCGTCTGCTAGTCGTGGGTGCCCTGGTTGTGCACCTGCCTACTTATTTGGTTATATGCATTTTATGATTATATTAACATTTTGTAATAACTGTGCCACAACTTTCGTTTCTCTTATGACATATCAATTATCAGCCCTTTTTTCCGTTTCAGGGGTAAACACATACTTTCTGAGATTCTTAAATTAGTAAACCTGTTTATGTTTTTTAACCGAATCCAAAAAAGGAGGAGGTTTTCAATTTGACTGTTTTTTTATGTTTTACTTGATCCATATTTATTAACTACTCCATCAATAGCCAACCGATTTTCTTAGTTTTTTTGTAGAAAGATAGGTCATTTCGAAGTGGTCACATATTAATTTTATCATGATCCAACCAGTGGTTTTTGAGTTATATTTATATCCAAAAAATGTTCACTTACCTTGACGACCTCATTATTGAGCATTTCCTGACTTTAACATCGGCCCTTATTTTTAACACTTGACGGAAAAAGAGAGGTGTTGAATTTGTGCGTGTGTGTCTGCTCTGTGACGGTGCGTAGCTTTGTAAAGAATAAACTAATTTTGTTTTGTTTTTTCGTTGTTGGAAAATTGACGCGTTGAAGATGATTTTAAGCTACAATGAACGAATAGGTTTATTCGGGGGTTAATGTATTCTTTTCACATATAAAAATCAATTGCTGTTCGGTAATCTCACTAAAACTCGAGAACAGTTGGACCGATTTGGCTAATTTTGGTTTTCAGTTATTTGTGGAAGTCCAGGGAAGGTTTAAAAGATAAGGAAAAAAGAAAAACTTTAAAGAAACTAGGAAAAACAAGATTTTAAGTTTTCTCACACAAACAGAAAGTTGTCAGGACAGCTATTAGGTATATAAAAAATGTTATACACAGGAACATGCTTCGTTATTTCGGTCATATGGAACGAAAGGTAGATGAAAGATTGAATATACCCGGGGAGACCTAGGTTAAAATTCTATGAACAAGTCACTCACGTATTTTCAGAACATGATGTTAGGACTCTCCAAAACCCTCCACGTGTTTGTGTTAAAACTTTATGAATGAAGAAGGAGCTAGGCAACTTTTTGGCCACTTCATATTCGATATTCAAAAAGAAAAAATCTAGGACTCAATATTCATTAAGCTTCAAATTGTAAGACCTCGGCTATGGTAAAGCAACGTTTAAATTTTTCCTTCCGTTTAATTTTCATCCGAGAGTCACTCTTAGTCATAAAAGACCTTTTTAGTTTTAAATTGAAACCTGGATAAAACGAAAAGTGTCAGCCAGGTGGTCACCGTAGAGCTATGGCGTCTGTTTACTCAAGCGAAATAAAGTATTGAGCTGACTTTGGTTTTGCTATTTTTTTGTGCTTTATGCCTCTAATTTTTATCTGCTCTAAAAGGAAAAGATTGTAATTTGTCGGTACGTTTTTTTTATTCGTATGTTTGTTATTATTCGTTATTAGAAATAACGAAAAATAACGAATAAAATAAATAAATATAAAAAATAAATAACGAACGGATTTTAATGGTTCACTTGTAGAAATCATTATTCGGTTCGTAGTTATAATATACATGTTATGTATCAATGCCGAAATTTTCGACAATCTTAATTATCCTTATCAATGATACCGTGAAAACAAACGACAATTCATGCATTACTAAGTATAACTTCAATTTGTTTTTTTTTAATTAGTGGTTATTCTTTGTTTACCGAAAAAAAACCGAAAAAATTCCAGTACGTTTATTACGCATAACGAATGGAATTTAATGGTTCTTTTTTCGAAATCAATATCCGATTAGTAGTTAGGTTACATTTAATGATAGAAATTTTCGTCTATCTTGATCAGAATAGAATATAATATATTTTTATTCACATTCACCTTACTAGAGGCACTTGTAAAGAGTCTATATAATACTAAAACTACCACCGGATCGGAACGCGGCCACACACTGAGAATATCCGGCAAGAAACTCAGCGGGCTGTCTTTTTTTTTCCTTATTCTATACAAATTACATATAATTACTAGTAAGTGATTGGTATGAGGAGCAATTAATCCCAAGCACTCTTATCCGATAGATATTCAGCAACGGTATATTAACCTTTTTTATAAAATTTCACTTTGACACATTTTTTAAATTTATTTAATGGTAGGTCTTTTATAAAATCGGGAAGTTTATTGTAAAACATATACATTGGCCCATGAAAGAATGACTAACTCTGTGGAGACGGGACACATGCACAGCAAGATTCATCATTATCACCTCAAAATAAACGACAATTTATGCATTAGGTACTGAGTATAACTCAAAATTAGTAGTGAGATATTAATAAAATTTGTTACGACGAGTTTTGAGTTATATTTGTTAATAGCTTTTTGCTAGGAATTTGAAGCGTGTTTTTGGTAGTTTCACAGTGTTTAAATTAAATAAATTAAACATAATTATTTGACTCCAAAACGGCGAGGTTATTTGTTTTGCATTTGCACTATTTGACTGTATATTTTTATATGTTGGCGCTAATATATGTGAACGTCAAAAATGTAATTTGGACATCTTTAGTACCAACCAGTATTACTAAATTCAAAAAAAATATATCGATTGTGATATTTTTTTATGTCCTTCCTGTCTAAATCGTTGGTTTTATGACATTCAGTCCTTGTCATTTGCATTGATTATATTTTGAAAACGTGCAAATATTATTTTTATAGTAGTCGCACTTGACTTCAAATATTTAAGGCTATATATTTTTCTACGATATTCAGTAATAAAAATAAAGAATCGCTTTGATGGTTATTTTTATGAAATGTAGGGCATGATCCCTAAGTTGTCCCATATTAATTTTATCATGATCCGACTTATTAAAAATGTGTATAGTTGTATGTTTCCTAAGGTATTTAAAAATAAAAATAACAAACCACTTTTCATGGTTATTTCGGGAAAAGTAGGTCATGATTTTTAAGTGGTCCTAAATAAATTTTATCATGATCCAATTTAGCTGAGAACCATTTCGCTCACATAAGCTTTCAAACAAAAAAACACACACACACTCAAACACACACATACACACACACACACACATACACACACACACACACACACACACACACACACACACACACACACACACACACACACACACACACACACACAATTTGATTCAGATAAGCCCATTATACGAGCATTTTTAACTTATTTTCACCTATCGCGATGTTTTTCTATATTAATAATTTCATCAAGGGAAGGCTCGATTAAAACCTTACTTGAATAATGAAACATACAAAAATAATGATTTCGAGTCGACAACATGTATCCGCAAAATTCGGATTGTCGAGTATTTTGTTTTGACAGACAAATCACAGTCGCCATCTTGGGTAGTTAATAAACGTTCCGTTTTATACTAGCTCTTAGATACGCCTCGCCTTTAACACATCCCTTGCGTCACGCCATTAAAGTACTGTGACTGTGGAAAATGAAAGGTCTTGCCGGAAATATTGAGTGAATCTCAAAGGACTGTGACTGTGTAAAACGAAACGTCTTGTCGGAATTATTTAGTGAATGTTATCAAAATCACAAAATATAATATAATGTTAATAAAGTTCAAAACTAATTATCTATTTTTCTTCATATATTTGATATTTTCCATCGTCAGCGCTTGGTAAAGCTTCCAGATATGCATATTTCTAAATAATAAAACACTTGTACTGTTTTACGTATCGCTTATAATTTATTATTTTGTAAATGGCCTACCGGTTCAGCATATACAGCATCATCAGGGCTAAAACTTAAGCTACTAGTAGTGGTAGTAGTGTACTAGTAGTAGTTTAAGTTTTACCACTGATGATGCTGATGATGATGATGATGGTAGGGTATTTACAAAATAATAAATAGAAGTAGTAGTAATGCAGTTTAAGTTTTAGCTCTGATTCTGCTGTACAAGCGAAACCGGTAGGCTATTTACAAAATAATAAATTATAAGTAATACGTAAAGCAGTACAAGTGTTTCTTTATTTAAAAATATGCATATTTTTCTTCAGTCATTGACGTTTCGCGAAAATAATGTTTTTGACACTTTTTTATAATATACTCTTTGTTCTTAGATTAACCGATTGCGATAGCAGTCATAGAAAAAAAAACCATAACCATAAAAGTGGGAAATTTAGTTCAAATGTCATTTAATTTTGCATAGTGATCACAGCGTTGACAGCTGAAGTATTTTCTCCTTTTCTAGGAAGTTTGATATCTGACAAACTTTCCGCTTGTTTTTATTAAAATAAATCATATCAGCAATAAACTAAAAAGTATCAAATAAAAATGACTATGTTAATAAAAACGACTTCCAAACTAAAAAGAAAAAATAATAAAGATTGAATACCAAGCCAATTTAATACTTGAAATATAATTATTAGGTGGCACCGACTTCACACCTATTAGTAAATGGCACATATAAATAATAGGTAGTATATTCTTAATATTCAATCTTTATTATTTTTTACTTTTTAGTTATGAAGTCGGTTTTTATTAACGGACTTATTTTTATTAGTTTTGAAGTCGGTTTTAAATAACACTGTTATTTTTATTATTCCTGTATCGAAAGAATTAGTGCTCGCTATACTTGTGTTGGAGGACAGTACAGTCGGTAGATGTAAAGAAAGAAAGAAAAAATGTTTGAACATTCACCCACGTTACAACGAAGAGAGAGAAAAAAACACATTTATCCTAAGATAACGGCTATAAGATATTAACGCAGTGACATCTATTTTGTCTATTGACGATGGTTATCTTAACATGTTAACTGAACTTAACATTTAACCCAGTTCAAATGGTGTAGAGGCCAGAAATACAGTGTCATCTGCATAAAGTAAGTATGCTACTTACTTTAACCAATTGGTTACCTATACGATTACAACATTATTTTTCCTCAACCCCGTGTTGGACCGGGCTCCTTTGCAGAATCGACCATCTGCTTTTCTTGCCAGGCAGCTCGTAAAAGGCGAGCATAGGCTTATCATCACTAACACCGTGACATCTGACTAGGTGGTAGAGTTTCGCAGCGACTCGCCCGGATTGGTACCACTGCCTTACCTAATCCTACCGCCATAACGTCATGACGTGATCCGGTTCGGAGGGTATGTAGCCGATAAACTTACTTTTGCTCGAGGCCTAACATCCTGACCTCAGGTTGGCAACGCACCAATACCATCTTTGGTGTCTCTAGGCGTTGTGAATTTCTCACCATCAGGAAATCCGTCTGCTTGTTTGCCTTCCCAGAACATAAAAAAAACCTTTGAAGGCTTTTGTATTAATACCAAATGGACAAGCGTGCCAATAACACACAACCCTACTTGACGCCGATGTTAACATCAAACCAAGGCGCTATTGTGCCGACTACCCGCACTCATACTTTACAATCTAAATACATGTACTGCATGGCACGTAGCAGGGATCTGTACATCCCATAATCCGGTAAAAAGTCCCAAAGTTCCTTACGTACAGAGTCTTTCGTCAACTGAGGCCACTCGAATTCATCCCGCGGGATCAGTTGACCTAATGAATGTTTTGAATTGGTCAACTGATCCCATTGATACAATTTATGTTTTATACAGTCAAGAAAAAAAGTGTTTAGCATTACTTTTAAGAAAACAACTACAACTACACACATACATACGTATTGCGCTTGTATATAGAGCAATTAAGGGTCAACTCATCGTGTTGTGCAAATATGACTACCAGCATTTAGCCAAACACAGACAAGAACCTTTTCAAAATGTTTGAGTGCATCTTTCTATTTTTTCGCATTTATTCGTGCATTGCCCTTTATGGTAAACTTGTTAAAAAATGTCCTATATATTACTATAAATAATATATTTTGTATTAAAAATATATGTTTGTAAGACATATCTCGTTTTGTTAACAGTAAATATTGATTAATTTGATTTCTGTGAAAATTCACGTGGATGAGTAAAAACATTTGAAAAATACTGTTCCTACACAGACTTATCAATGTTTACTTCGGCTATCCCGTTAGAATCTTTTCATGTAGTGTCAGTTACATTTAATAAATACCTAATAAAATTCGCGTTAATTAATTTAAGTAACCAAGCCTCGTCTAGTGTTTTGTATGTGATTTTGGTTTTATTTATTGGTTTTTGTTAGGTTGTATCACAATATGTGTCACAATAATAAAAACGACTTTTAGTTATTTAATTCTACTGTATCGTGTACGATAATATCAATAAAGGCTGACTGTAATATTATTTAGTTTTAACTTCTAGTATTTAAAATCAAAAGACTATGATTTTAACTGCCTTTGCCTAATTTTAAGCAAATTATATTCAAATTTTTTGTTATATCAGATATTGATAGGTAAAAGTTAGTTGTTAGGCAACTGCAAGTTAAAATATTTACAATGTTGATATTTATGTTTAGTTTTCAACTTATTAATAAAACAGTTTTTTTATACATATATCAATACAGATAAAACGTGGCGTGTAATTTCTTATCCTAAAGATTTATGATGACGATTGTACATATAATACTAATAAGACACTTTTTAAGTGGGATCAGATGACCAAACCTAAATAATAAAATTAATTATTTGGTCAACTCATCCCGCGGGATAACTTTGGAGCGGGATCAGTTGACTAAAAGCCCACAAGCCTATCAAACGCTTTTTCGAGATCCACAAAACTACAAAAAAAACCTCTGACCTACAGCCAGATGCTTCTCTACGATGTTAGAGAGCAAAAACACCTAATCCGTACATCTTCTTTCAGACCTGAAGCCGCTTTGAGTATCTCACAACATTCCTTTGGACACCCTTTACATCCTCCTTTAACTTTTATTACCATACACTTTAGATGCAAAACTGATCAGAACGAAGGTTCTGTTACTGGTCCACTTCATACGTGAACCCTTGCCTTTATACGAGGTCACGATGGCAACACGCCGCCAGTCTTTGTGTACTCTTACGGTCCTCCAGCATTTGTTACAAAAAACCCAGAAAGAGTTCCCGACTGCTGGACCACCAAACTAGATCATTTCAGCTGTAACCATATCTACTCCCGCAGCATTTTCCTATTTCATCTTTCTAATCGCCCATTCGACTTCTCCTATCATGCTATTACATGCTTCCGTTATTTCTGAGCCATTTGAGTACCCAGACCTAGCGGCAGCATCCTGAGCATGTTCATACATATCTCTATAGAATTTACTCCACCTTTTTTAGCGCATCATCCGAGCTTGCAAGAATATCACCACTCTTAGACTTAATTTTATTCATTATAAAGTCAGACGAACGACTCCGAGACTTCTTCATCTCCCTCCAAAAGAATTTGATATTCTTCTCGAAGGTATTACCCAATTTCTCTTCCAGTTTCATACTTTTACTTCTTTTTCACTTACAATATAATAACAAACTCGAAATCAATACTGATTTCGTTTTTTAATATTTGTTAAACAGGTGCCATTTCACACGCCATCCAACTATTTCACCCTCATCGGGGTGGTTGTTCAACACTCATTAAAAAATAATTTGATAAAGCTGTATTAGCTTAACACGAATAATGTTTTCCTTAATAGGGAGTTTCACTTGAATAAAATATATTTTTTAATATATACGATTTTTAAATCTCCTCCGTAGTTGGACATGGCTTTACGAAGTCCCGGGTTCGATTCCTAAATAGGGCAATAAAAAGAAAATATGTTTTTTTTTCACTATCTTAATAAAATCCTGGATTGACTCATGTTAAACTGATAAAATTAATAGTTTAAATATGAACTGACGTCTCTGAATGCGGCTCTTTGTACTATCTTCGGCTAGTCGTGGATGCCCTGGTTGCACTTATGCTAGGTACCTACCTTTTCAGGAATATGGGCGAGAAGATACTTTTATTTAACCAACACTTTATTTCGAAACTATTAGAACTACACATTTCAAAACTTGTAGGTAGGTGTATTCTGTGAACCGGTTTAAGATACTTTTACAAAAAAAAAAAGATTTAAGGGCAGGTGCTCCTCATACATGGCTACTTAAAATAAAATTAATCAAACATACACATGTATACACATAAACACACATGATATTTATAGATGGAGAGTGACTTTCAGGATCCCAAATATTTTTTCTCATATTGATTTGAAAGATTGCAACTTCGAACATTTTACCACTTTAGTAGTGAAAAGTAGTAAAATGTACCCAAACTATTCAAATAAAAAATATCTAAAAAAATATGCCTCTGTGGTCTAGCGGTTAGTTGTTGGTCTTGACTGCATGAGGTCCCGGGTTCGAATCCCGGTTCGGGCAACATAAAGAAAATTCGGTTTTTGCAATTTCGTAATAAAAAAAACGTTGCTTGGGATTGGATATGTGCCGGTTGGCGATAGGCTTGCCACCTATCACATTGTGGGACTTTGTGTCTTCAGCTAGTAGTGGGTGCCCTGGTTGTGCCTCTGCCTACCTCTTCGGGCATATGAGCGTGAAGATGCTTGTTATTTTAAAAAATGTGCTGCTGATTGAGATATAACGAAAATTGGTTTTAACAAAAAAAAATATAGTAGTTTTTGAGATGTAGCCCTTTGTGCAAATATCTACAATGTAAAACTGAGCTATTTTTGCTAAAAAATAATTACTGTTGCATTTTGAGACATCCAGCCTATGGTTACATCCTTTCTATTTTGCTACTGAATCTCTATCACGCTTGCACTGCTAAATCGCTAGGCTGATTTTGATGAAACAGAAAGCCCAAGTTCAAATAAAGGCTCAAAAATCAACCCCCAAACACTATAATAGAGAATGAAAATTTGTATGAAAATCATGTTAAAGTAAATTAAAGAAAACTTAATTATTCGATGCCGAAAAAGTCGCGGGTAACAGATGGTATAATAAATAAGCATAAATGAAGCATAAATCATATGCCCGTGCACAACATCCCACTGTCATTCTGGTGGCAGGAATAGGTAAGGCGTTGGGTCAAGAACAACAACAGTAGCACGGCACTGTACCACCATTTTTATCGACCACACTACCCTCCAGGCATAACATGGTAAGAACTGACTTTGTTAATGGACTCTGCAACAAGATACCTGCTCAGATAGATGTACATTATTTTTTCATGTTATTTTTTGATGTTAGGACTCAATCAAAATTAAGTTTACCGGCTACCTTTTTCTCCAAACTGAAACACGTCAACAGCAAACACTGACGTTATGTCAGCAGGAATAGGCAAAACGGTGATACCAATCCGGACGAGTCGCTTCAAATCTATAACATAGATGTTATAGTGTTAGTGACGGTTAGCCTATGCTCGCCTTTTACCAGCTACGTGGCAGGAAGACAGATGGTCTATTCTGCAAAGGAGCCCGGACCAACACGGGGAATATTCTCTAACAAGTTTAGAATGACAATGAAGAAAACTATTACATCGTTCATTATAATAAAGTACAGTCGTGATCTAATTAATTTGTGATTACGATAGTTTTAATCAACCTGAGCTGTATTGATTAAACCGAATATCTGATGGATATTGCTCAGCCATCCTTTTGTCTAACATTTCATCTGACTGTACCGACGCTAGCATAACAGCCATTGAAATACTCTCTATTATCCATCGTAAAATCTACAATTTCGAATCAATGCAGCTTCGGATTGTTACTATTGGTTTTACAATATTTTTCGGGAGAGTTGGTTTTTTTCGAATTGATATAATATGCGTGAAAAAATTGATTTTTGGGTGTACGTGGAATTGATATGATATGCGATTTTAAAACTACTTTTTAAATTTTAAAATTGTGATGACAAACGTTTTAACATCGAAATTAATGCAGCTTTGAATTTCACAGTATTTTTCGATTTTTTTTTTGTGTACGTGGAATTATTGATTTTATATAGACGCATATAAAACGTTAACAATGGACATTATATTTGTAACTGTGAAAGCAAACTTAAACTTGATCTGGATTTTGACAACGAATGTGATATGAAGAAACTTTATGGAAGCTCTCAAAATGAAAACTTATAAATTATTTAAACAAAAGTTATTTTATAGTTATCTTAAACAATACAGAATTTCATAAGAGGAAATTGATTGAAACAAACATGAGATCCAGTTTTGATGTAATTTGCAAAATATAGTTTTGGATTTAAAATTGAGAATGAAAGATTATCACTAATACTCAATTGTGGACCTTAAGTAAACAAAATCATTCGAAGACTTAGAATGCTTACACCTTAGATGACGAACTTCATACATTGGACTGAAGGTGATGATGACGAACTTCATACATAAAATTTTAGAGTACCTACCTAAAAGGTGTCGGTTGTGTGGAACCAATGCAATACCTTATAACGTCATTACGTGTTCCGGTTTGGAGGGTAAGGTAGCCGGTAAACTTACTTTTGCTCGAGGCCTAACATCCCGGCCTCAGGCTGGCAACGTACCATTACCATCTTTGGTGTCTCTAGGCGGCGTGAATTTCTTACCATCAGGAAATCCGTCTGCTTATTTGCCTTCCAATTTCATAAAAAAAAACTAAATCTGCAAAAAAACGACTTCGACTTATACAATAAGTAAGTCATACAGATACTCAAAACTTAAGTATTTTCCTCGATTTCGCTTAGATTCCATTATCGGATCCGAACTTGAAACAACCTCGGAAGTACGCTCTTTAAAATAAAATAAAGTAATATCATAACATCGGTGCAGAAATAACTGACAGATTGATTTTTTTATGATATTGGAAGACAAGCAACCAGACGGATTTTCTGATGGTAAGAAATTCATGCCGCCTAAAGACACTAAAGGTGGTAGAGGTGATTAACAAACATTAAAAAAAATATGGCGAGAAGATACTTTATAAAAAATATAAAAATGTAAAGTCTGACCTTTTTTAAAAGTCGGTTTAAAATGTTAACTATTCTTTCATTTCTATTGTGATATTAGTAAGTTGTGTTTGTGTGATAACTCATTGTATTTAACTTGCCTTTTTCCTTAGACTAAAATTTACTTTCTTATCCTTTTCTTTAATAATTTGGTAGGGCTTTCTGGTCATCAACTATTAAATTTCTGTTTATTTAGTGCACCCCAGCAATATAATCAATAAGTAAACGAAAATTTATCCCGTATTTTCGCATCCTTGAGGCTAGAATTTATATAACAAACTAACTGCTCGTCGAACTACCTATCTTTTGGTTCAAAGATACCTCCTGATAAATTTTCAGCCAAATCAGTCGTTCTTGAGTTATAAATTGTAAATAGCACGACTTTCTTTTATCTAGATTTATTTATACGTGACCAGTTAGGGAGTGTATCTAACAAAAAAAAATATAAATTCGAAATACTAAATTACTTTTACTTTTGCTCGAGGCCTAACATCCCGGCCTCAGGTTCGCAACGCACCATTATCACCTTTGGTGTCTCTAGGCGGCGTGAATTTCTTAACATCAGGAAAATCGTTTGCTTGTTTGCCTTCCAATATCATAAAAAAACTTTTTAATACGAAAATTGAAAAAAAATTAACGGTTTGTTACTTTTTATCACAAAAACTACTGAAAGTTGAGATGAAATTTCACAGTAATATATTTTATACATCAAAATACGTCGTTCCTGGCATTTTGTAAGAGCAAGCAAGAAGAAGCATAGGTGAAATGGGTCATTACCAACAAAATTACAGGTGGTTGAGTGATATGCAGCTAGCTACATGCCCGAGTAGAGATCCACCGCCTAACCTATCCCTACTGTCTTAAGATTGTCACTTCACGGCCTGAAGAGTATTTTAGCCGGTTAAAGTTGCACAATTGTCCTACCACCCCGACCACAGATCAGCGACGCACCTACAACATCTAAGGTGTCTATAAGCTGCGGTTGTCTCTTATCATCAGGAGCACTTGGTGGTAGAGTTCTGAAGCGACTCGCCTGGATTGGTACTACCGCCTTAGCTGTTCCTGCCGCCATAACGTCTGTGCCTGCCGTTGACGTATTCCAGTTGGGAGGATAAGGTAGATGGTGAACTTACTAAGCTCGAGGCCTAAAACCCCGCCCTCAGCTTGGCAACGCTCCATTACCACCTTTAGTGCCTCTAGGTGGCGTTAATTCTTATGATTGTTTCCCATCCGATACCATAAAAAAGAGAGCCGCGTCCTTGTTCACAGTTTTTTGGTATAAAAAACATAGGCTACATACAAAAATTTTGTATAATTTGCCATGGTAAAAAACCTTCGGTCGAAAATGAAAATAAAATGTATTTATTTGCGGAATATGTGTGTTTAAGAGTTGTTACTGAATACTTATTCGTACCAACATATTCTACCACATTGTGGGGTGGCAATATCTGACTTAATTAAATATATTGTAGTTTTTGTTTTTGTTATTTATATGTTTTTACATAAACTAGGTAAAATATATTTATTACTAGGCTATCACTTATTAATTTAAGCAAAACGATCAAGTTTTACCCTATCTACTATACACCAGCACTGTTTCCAAACCTGGCCAGTCAGGAGAAGAAACGGCGAAACAAACTCCCCGGCAACCGGGACTAACTCTATTTATCTTAACTAACGAAGTTAGGTATTAGGCTCAGTGCTCATTTTTTCTGACTAACTGTGCATACATAACACTTGAATTGCTACAAATTTTGTACTACGTGTAGGTACGTGTAGCTTTGGGCATTGTAGGAGCACTTGAATATTTCATGAAGTATCAAAAGCCCTGAGGCTAGAACACTTCCTTTGCCAAGGGACTTGTGCCGACGGAAAAAATGTCCTTGTTTTACGTATGATTATTTTCAACCCCAAAGGATAGCGTGCGTAAAATAAACGCAGAGTTGGCTGCGGTGAATGTATGGAATATAACTTGGGTTTTAATATTAAAAGGTCGTTGAACTAAGTATTCGTCGCTTTTTACTAATCCCCGATGGGTTATCGCTGTGTTATAAGTTTAGCGTGTCTGTGTGTGTGATATCATAACTCCTAAAGGCATGAACCGATTTCAGTGTGGATTTTTTGTTACTACTTGCTATCCGTAAGGCTTAGTCTTGGATTATTTATTTTTTATTTTTGACATACTATTCTGTTATTTCTATTGTTGGTGGACTATTCTGTTATTTTTTTTGTGTTAACTAGCCAACCCGGCAAACTTAGTATCCTTTGAACGTAACAGCTACAATAGTTTGTATGAAAAAAAAAACATTGAAGTATTGTTTTTTCCATTTTGCCCGCAATTTTCCAGGTTTTTCACTTTATAAGAACCTTCTCCTAACAATAAACTCGTTCCTGTTTGCTCTACTCTCTTTTTCATTCTTACCATCATAAAGTGCTCACAATTGTCGTGATCCGGTTTGCCTCATATGCACTGCACGATTAGAGCCTATATCCCACTTACCTATATTCATAGGAACCTGGAAACATTATCGTTGGACATATGACGACATTTATTATTAAAGGGCATGTATTGGCAAAGATATAAAAACGATCGTTAAATATATAATGTTACCCTTAAGCCCACAAGCACTTGTTTAATGAATATTAAATTTAATGGCACCTATAACTGATTACGCCGCAAACACCTGAATATTCAATCGCATTGATACGAAAAGGAAAAGCTTAATATATGACGAATTATTTAACTAAAGAACTTAATTTTGCTCGAGACCTCCCTCCGGTTCCTCCTTTGTAGAATAGACCATCTGCCTTCCTTGCTAGGCAGGTCGTAAAA
The DNA here is from genome assembly GCA_002245475.1 of Calephelis virginiensis. Taxonomy (NCBI): domain Eukaryota; kingdom Metazoa; phylum Arthropoda; class Insecta; order Lepidoptera; family Riodinidae; genus Calephelis; species Calephelis virginiensis. The sequence goes on from NJDC01058237.1 coordinate 203,731, forward strand.
GGCGAGCATAGGCTCACCGTCATTAACATCGTGATATCTGGCTAGGTAGTAGAGTTTAGCAGCGGCTCGTCCGGATTGGTACCACCGCCTTACCTATTCCTGCCGCCATAACGGTTAACGGTTCGGAGGGTAAGGTAGTCGGTATACTTACTTTTGCTCGAGGCTTAACATCCCGGCCTCAGGTTGGCAGCGCACCATTACCACCTTTGGTGTCTCTAGGCGGCGTAAATTTCTTACCATCATGAAATCCGTCTGCTTGTTTGCCCTTCGTTATCATAAAAAAAGTATGCAGTTTGAGTGAAAACCTTGAACGTGAACTCTATGGTGATAAACATACAAAAACATATCAATATTTCTGCCCACACACTCTGGGTAATGGAATATTAAACCAAAGGGAATACTTTTTGCAAGATGTCTGGAGAGCCTTTACCCTCTTACCACAATAATTCTTAGGGCTACTCAATTGAACCTCGATTATTGCAGCTAGCTAATTTTTACAATTAGTTCACAAAAATTTCAACGAATCCGATAAAAAAAGTTTCTTCACGCCCATTTATCTGAAGTGATAGGCAGAGGCACAACCAGGGCACCGACGACTAGTCGAAGACACTAAGTCCCACAATGTGATAGGTGGTAAGCCTATCGCCCACCGGGCACATATTCAATCCCGAGCAACATTTTTGTTTATTACAAAATTGGAAATACCACATCTTATTTTAGTTGCTCGACCCGGGATTCAAACCCGGGACTTCATGAAGTCAAGTTCAACACTTGGACCGCTAGACCACAGAGGCGACAATCCGATAAAATGCTATGTTGCTTATTATGAACAAAAGTTAATCCACTTGTATTTTTTAAGAGTACCTGAAATGACATGTTTGATTCCAATTTCCAATTTAAAAGAAATCGAGATTCAAGAGTAATTCTAAAAGTAGTAAAGTATCTTCACGCCCATATCCCAGTATAGGTAGGCAGAAACACAACCAGGGCACCCATGACTAGCCGAAGACACTAAGTCCCACAATGTGATAGGTGGCAAGTCTATCGCCAACCGGGCACATTTCCAATCCCGAGCAACTTTTTTTTTATTAGAAAATTAGAAAAATCCAATTTTCTTTTTGTTGCCCGTCCCGGGATTTGAACCCGGGACCTCACGCAGTCAAGTCCGTCAACTGAACCGCTAGACCACAGAGGCCATTAGATAATTCTATTTGTCGAATACAAATTTTGGAAATGAATATGATGAAAAAGCTTTTTTTATTTTAATTGTTAATTAATTGAAACAACTTATTCACAAGCACTTGTAGTTTCCACAATGTAATTTTTTAATAACATAAATACATTTAAAAATAAAAAATGCATTGTGGAAAGTACAAGTGTTTATGAATAAATTGTTTCAAGAGTAGAATTCCACCAAGCACCGACGATAAGAAGTATAGAAACCATCTAAATCTATGATAGAAACTGTTAATTTATTAAATTTTTGGTCGTATTTCAGAGCTATCCCTTTCGTCTCAGTATGATAGATATATATTTTAAACCGGTCCTCATAAAAAATTATGGGTCCATTGTTTTAAGTACTTACCTACGTATAAAAATCGCCTCTGTGGTCTAGCGGTCCAGGTGTTGGATTTGTCTGCATGAGGACCCGGGTTCGAATCCCGGGTCGGCCAACACAAAGAAAATTGGATTTTTCCAATTTTCTAATAAAAAAATGTTGGTCGGGATTGGAAATGTGCCCGGTTGGCGATAGGCTTGTCACCTATCACATTGTGGGACTTAGTGTCTTCGGCTAGTCGTGGGTGCCTTAGTTGTACCTCTGCCTACCTCTTCGGGGATATGGGCGTGAAGATACACATACATATAAAAAATGCGAAAACTGATTTCGATTTCATTAAGTATATCTAAGCACACAAAAATTGAGTACCTAGCTTCTCGATTTCAGTGGGGTTTTATCATCACACCCAGGCCTGGTAGCAATGGGACCACACACAACCTTAGTTTTTGTTTTATGGGAAAAGACAGCAAAGTAGAACGCGGCTCCCCTCATGGTAGGCGTGGCCCAGTTATGCATGTAATAAACCGGTTGCCCCACCTTCCGGACCGGAACATGATATTGTCATGGTGGCAGGAACAGGTAAAACGGTGAATCTCCTAGCTTTGTTCGGTACTATCTTACTTAAAGTCAATGATCGTTTTTGGCATTGGGTTTGCAAGACTATAGTCACAAGTAGGGAATGCAATCTTGGAACAAGATTGAGTATTCAAGATCTTGGCGTCTTTTTTTCTGAATCAAGATTGGTCTATTCGAGATCTTGTTCATATCCGCGTCGAGATCTTGGTCGCGATTCAAGATTTTCGGGATTTCTGAGATTGAGCACAATATTGCAAACATTGCGTTTTTTTTACATTAAATACTGCAAATTGATAGCAAACAGTATTTTAATATTATGTAATATAATTAAGCATATTTTTTAAATTAAACAACATTGTATGAACACAATAGTCAATAATCAACGTTAATTTAAAAAAAAACGGTCAAGTGCGAGTCGCACTTACGCACGAAGGGTTCCGTAGTATCATCAAGTAGTAAATTGCAAACTTGACACACAAGTGACACAAGTCAATTCGTCACACAGTCGGGCAGCATGACGACGCTCGCGCAAATACGCACGGCTATGGCTCGATCCATGATGTTAGGTAGGGGGGTCCTACCCGAAACCCGCTACCGAAATCTTGTTACAATTTTAGATTGTTTTGACAAGATCGCGAACAGGATTTCGAAATTCAAGATTGATGGCTTTCAAGATTGAATCTTAGAAAACCACTCAAGATCTTGGTTGCATTCAAGATTGCATTCCCTAGTCACACGTAATCACTACTTGACTAAATTTTGTTGCAGCTTTTTTATCCGGTCATCGTATGTGTGGATCAAGGCCAAGTATTCATATTACCGTTTGCAAAGTAAAATTAGTAATTACTCAATAGCAAGGATTTTCTTTATAACTATCATGCTTGCATGAAATATGTCAGTAATATGGAAAATATATAAGATAATTTTAATAGTTATTCCTCGGAATGCAATACTTACTGTCACTAATAAATTAACATACTAGGTACGCAAATGTTTATAACATTCCAAATTATTTCAAATTGAAACAATTTCTGCAATATATCTACTTGAAGAAATATTTAACCCTTGGTAACTAGTTCCACAAAGGTGTTGTGCAGGATTAGAAATGTCTTCGGAAACCCACAGTTACAAATCGCCAAGTATCAAGGTGAAGGGCATAATACCGTAAATTCTACCGCAATGTCTGGAGCTGAAAGTCAGCGGCCGGAATCAAACCAAACAGCTCCTCTGAACATTCCCCATGATAAACGCCATAGAAAACACTGAGTAACCCAACATCTCTACGCAACACCAACGAATCATGATGATTAGTAATTTTACCCGGTCATTGACAATTCGAGACGCTCTACATTGGACGGTCGAAAGGAAGGAGCTGGTACATATAATAAAACTGTAGGTTAGTGAATTTTAAACATGACCTATAGAAACTGATAGATGTAGCAGTTGGGTCGCTGTCCTCCATATCGCTGTAAATAGAGTTTTAATAAACATAATTAATATGTTTTGCCCATGATAAAGGTGTCACAACTATCATAAACTGACACGCCTAAGTTTTTTGTAGAAATCCTCTCTTCATTCCTATTACTATTTTTTAAAATTCGCGACTGCATGGACATTTTCATTGATATACAGGTTGACAATATTTCTTTGGATCGAAGTTTTGATTGGAATTATAAAAAACGACTGGAATATATTTAAGCTTGTCGAAAAAAACGTCATATACATATATGCCACGATAAATAATATATATTTCTCACCACGGTGACCCGGATTGTTATAGGAATGAGATAAATGGATGCATCCTTGAAGCACTTCGTATAAATCGGATGCTATTCTTTACAGTTATTGCTTAATGAATTTGTTAATGGATCTGATGATAATTCTGCTGAAGAGGTAAACACATCAAGTTTTATTTCATAGTCGTTGTAGGCATAGTATAGAAAAGAAGACAAGCAGGTTGATGAGGCATATACGCATATATTAAGGCTATAGAGTAAATCAGCTCTGAACCGGTTGATATAATCAGATAACATAACGTATGAGTCAGAGCTGCGGCTCAATTTACAAATTTGCAGCTCACTGTTTAATCTGTGTTTGGTACTTCATACTGCTATTTGTGACCAATGAATAAAAAATATTAAATCTTGACTTATGAGCTGATCTTCTGTTGATGCGTTTTAGCCGCATTACCTACCCATGTCTATAATGCTAAATTGGAATGCCCGAATATTATGACCAACGGAAGGAGGGTAAGGTCAATCCGCGCAAGCTGTCCTGGCTGACTGCATTAATAGACCATTACGGCAATAAGCCATATCTAATTATGGCAAATCGAATGAGTCCAAACTCGATGGGTTTACCAGCTGGCGTTCTAAGGTTACGTCCCCAATCTTCTAGTTCAATCATCAGCTCAGCTCAGTTGTATCGTTAATGTTTCAAGTGCTTGGTCTCACATATGCTTAAAAGTGAAATAAAACTATATTTATTGTGGTTCTAAAGAATATACTGCAGATGAGCTGATGACCATACACATATACGCAAATCTCCGTAAACAATATATAGCTAAAAACCACCAGCCGGCGGCATTGTGGGCGGCGGTGATCACTTACCATCAGATGACCAACTTGCTTGTTTGCCTGCAAGAGGGTATAAAAAAATTCTATCACGTCAGCTTTCAAACAAAATAAACCGCATCAAAATCCGCTCATCCGCTGAAAAACTACGATGCCACAGCAGACACATTAATCTTATGACACCCTCGCTTTGCGTCAGGGCTTAAAAACAGACTAACCTATAATAACGTAGAGTAGATATCTTGCAACAAAACATGTTTTAGATTGGACTAACTCAGGGATGCAAAAGACCTAGAATGCATAGAAATAAGAGTAGGAAGGCAGAGTCTGATTCCCACGTTTTAAACGCCAGGAATAACTGGAAGAAACGCTTGCATGACGACATGAATAAACAAGTAATGGATATTGTTGGAAAATGAGTGTTTTATTAAAATACCTAACCTATTAAACCAATTCGGTACAGAACAATGATAAGATTTTTTTTATCACCGAGGGCAATAACATTTTGATGCCAATTTTATCGAGTTTGTAGCAACTGTAGGGTTACGCTTGGCTCTCGATTTCATGCAAATTGGAAATTCATTTTGGGTAGGTACTCTTGAACACAGTATATATATATTGCTATACATTTATTTAATAACAATCAATAAATTATTTTGTCGGATTCGTTGAATTTTTTGGAACTAAATTTTGATAATTCGCTAGTACTGTGTTTTTGAACCTAAAGTAATACATAATATATCCAATTTCAATTTTGGGTACTCTTGAACGCAGTACCAGCGATATATTACCATTTATTTAATAACAAGAAATAAATTGTTTTGTCGGATTCGTTGAAATTTTTGGAACAATTTTTTTTTATTTTAGTAACACTTAAAATAACATATCCGATTTCAATTTCCGACTTGTGTGAAATCGAGATTCAAGACCAACAGTCCTGTTTTATAGAAGACAACTAATTTAGAGTTCCATAGTTAATTAGTAACTCTTACAGATTTTTGTGTTTAAGAAGACACATTAAAAGGCAAATTTTCTTAGAGCTCGCATATTCCCGAGTTATTTCTCAATTTTAAAGTATTCGAATAATCTGTCATCTTTACTTATAAATAACAGGTTCTGACTGATTGACTCATCATCGACAAGCCAAAACTGTTCAAGTTACAGCCATAACATTTAGTGGGTAGGGTCGTATTGAGAAGACACCCACTAACGACGGAATTCCGGATATTTCACTTCTAATTGGTTGAAATAGGGGTTGAAAATTTGTATGGAAGACCGCCATTTTAAGTTAGAAACACGAAATTTTATTTTTGGGCTACTTATTGAAAATGAATAAATACATATTTAAGCGTTTCTGGAATGTTTATCCCTAGGGGGCTTATCTATAGGGGTTGAAGGATTGTATGAAAGTCATAAATAAGGTATACAAATAAGACTTTAATTAAAATAATATTCTAAAGATAATCAGGAAACATATTAACTGCCAAGTAAAGCCGCGTGTAACAGCTAGTAATTTACAAAATTATAATTTGCCTAATAGTTATAAAGTCAAGGCGGAAGCTTGTTTAAAATAAAGAATAGGAATCACGATATTTTATTGCTAGAGATAATGTATCATTAGATAATAAACTGTCAAAGGTTACCATAATGTAACCTAAAAATTATGTTCTTCAACTTTACCAGTCATTAACTAGATGTACAGTAACATGAACAGAATATATTTACTTTTATTAATTTTACAGTTAAATCAACCGTTTGGTTTTACTATTAGCCATTCGGCAAGTAAGTATAGTTTGCTATATGATTTTGCAATATACTGTTTTGTCGTTAATAAAAAATATGTAACATTTTAGAGCACTATGGTCTAAGAAGGAACTCAACTACAAATGTGAATGTAAGTACAAATATGTAGCATATTTACTTAAAATAGCGTATACATAACTGTAAACAAAGTTACGTGAGTGTGACACAGATTTTAGTCTACAATACTAGTGTGTACAGAAAACAATATTATATAAACATTGGAATATGTTTAGTAAGCACTAAGATATATAAATTCAATAATCTATCTATGTTAACCTTATAAATTCGTGTTTCTAGGTTACCTAACTTGACAACCATTTACATCGTCGCAACTCTATTTTTACTTAGTAGAGTTCGTAGAGCTCATAAAAAGCTTAGACTAGATTGGTCATTAGTATCAATATCACTAGTAGTGTTGTGTAGCAACTTGCTCGGTATGTGTTTTTTTAATGATATTGGAAAGCAAATAAGTAGACGGATTTCCTGATGGTAAGAATTTCACGCCGCCTAGAGACATCAAAGGCGGTAATGGTGCGTTGCCAACCTGAGGCCGGGATGTTCAGTCTCGAGCAAAAGTAAATTTACCCGCTATCTTACCCTCCGAACCGGAGCACGTCAACGGCAAGCATTGGACGTTATGGTGGAAGGAATAAGTAAAGCGGTGGTACCATACCGGGCGAGTCGCTGCGAAACTCTGCCACCTAGTAGGATGTCACGGTGTTAGTGACGGTAAGCCTATGCTCGCCTTTTACTAGCTGCCTGGCGGGAAGGTAGATGGTCTATTCTGCAAAGGAGCGTGGACCAACACGGGAAAAACGGTGTCTTATGCCTTACCTATTTTTGTCACCGAAATGACCGTTTTTGATACTTTTGTATTCCGATCTGGAGGATACCGATGGTCTTATCCCATATAAAATATATTTATTTCATGCTCTTTTATATTTAAACGCGTAACGCAATATATACCCAATCCATAAAATATGAATTGAAACAATGACATGAAAAGCGTGTTTTTAGACAGTATTTCACAGCTATTTTAATAATGTAATCATTAAGCAATTACAATATCATCGGTGATTTTGATTACTTTGGCAGAGATAACTAGTTTACACTCTCAACAAAACCATAAGTTTAGTTTAGTTGGATAGTTTCTACGAACCCGACCAATTGCTATAATGTAAAAAAAACCTGTTTGTCTAATAAAATGTGTACTTATTTTTTTTATTTTTTGTTGTGGTCTGGTGATAGTTACTGGATTATTTGGTCTAGCGGTCCAGGTGTTGGACTTGACTGCATGAGGGCCCGGGTTTTGTTCCCGGATCTGGCAACAAAAAGAAAATTTGGTGTTTTCAATTTTCTTATTTAAAAACATGTTGCTCGGGATTGAATATGTGCCCGGTTGGTGATAGGCTTGCTACCTATCACATTGTGGAACTTAGTGTCATTGGCTAGTCGTGGGTGGCCTGATTGTGCCTCTGCCTACCCCTTCAGGGATTCAGGGATATGGGCGTGAATATACTTACTTACCTTCTTATGCAGTAGATTACAATAAGTGGTAGAGTGCCGTAAAGCAGTTGTCCAGATTAGTACCGCCGCCTTAACAATTCCTGTTGCCATATTATCAGTGCTTGATATCGATGTGTGAGGTACTGGATACTAGGGTAGCCAGTGGACTTGCACACATGGCCTAAGATTATACCCACCAATAAGATAGCGACCTAAAAGATATATTGACGGGGTTATAGGCCGCGGTTATCTCTAACCAGTGCTTCCTGCTTACCAGCTATCATATAACCCAAATATCAACAGACATATGTACTCATTCCCAACAATCATCATCATCATCATCAGCCAGAGGACGTCCACTGCTGGACATAGGCCTTCCTCAAAGAGCGCCACAAGTCACGGTCACCAGCCGCTTGTATTCAGCGACTCCCCGTGACTTTGACCAGATCATCAGTCCACCGAATGGGAGGTCGTTCAACACAATAACGAACAATATTAATAGTATTAAAACAATAACTGAGGAATAACTTAATTAGGAATAAATGATTCTATTCCCTTAACGTAAACTATCTAATGATATATTTCAGGTTTCATCTTCCACTAATGAAAAGGTTGAAATAAAGGTGTACTATGAAACTCTGTGTCCAGCCAGCGTCGATTTCTTCATCACCCAATTACAACCAACTGTAGAATCACTTGGCCCATACGTCGACATTGTTATGATTCCCTATGGACATGCTCGGGTATATTAATTATTAAGTTAACTCTAGTCATAACCCAGTATCTATAATATAACTTCAAACATAACAAAATGCACAGAACACCTGGCTACTGACTAACCATATAGTAAGGATATAGGTTGCCTGTACGGACTGTACTCCAGGGGACTGGATTGCAGAGTTTGCCTTTTGGGGCCCATACAGGTGGCTATTATCGCAGTTTCGAACTAATCATAAGGCAGAAGTTACTTGGACATCTGTCAACTCTTGTCATAAATAGGTTTTTTGAAGTTGAAATTGAAAATATTCATTTGAAACAATTATACAATTACATGTTGCAACGATAATAACTGCATTAATAAAAATAACAATAATAAAAATCAGTTGTTCGTTATTCTCGCAAAAAATCGAGATTTAGCTAAAGTGAAAGATTAGAGAAGATTGAAAAGATAAGAAAAAAAATAAATCTGCAAAAGAACTAGGAAAAACAGCTTTTAAGTTTTCCCATACAAACAGAATGGTATGGGTGATTTAAACAATCTCATGCACTTACAAAAAACTATTTTCAGCGTTGAGTAGATCGAAAGACTACTCAAACATTTGACTATATTATGTGATGCAGAATCGGATTTAATTAAATATAACGAGAACAAGAACAGGTTATCAACAGGTAAGCTTATGAATGGTGAAGTTTGAAAACTTTAACTGGTAATAGAGTGCTGTACAGCCACTGCCCCGGGTAGGGATCCACCGCCTTACCTATTCCTGCCGTCATAATGACTGTCATGTTCCGGTCCGGAGGGTAGACTTGCACCGTATGCTAACATTCTCGTCGCAGGACTGCGACGGATATGTAACATCTATGGTGTCTGTAGGTCATGGTTATCGATTAGCATCACGAGACCCTTGTGCTTGTTCCCTGGCATATCACAATCGATTCCGACGAAGTCGCGGGTAAAACGTTCTTAAGTAGAGCATATACCTTTAAAATTCAGATTTTATATGATTTTTATTTTCACATAGTTGTATACCCTTAATCCTTATGTTACATTACATACTACTCGCTATCATGAAATCTATTTTGTTTTTCCTTTACTGTCCCCAATACGAAACATAATAAATAGCTGTGGAAATTTACTGCTTTTTTGTTGTCTATTAAATAGGCAAATTTTGTTAGTTTGTATGTTAATTACGACATGATAAAAAAATGACAACATCAATCTACATAGATATTTCCAAAATTGAATGTATTTTCTTTAAGTAAATAATTGAGTTTAGTCAGAGATATTTAGTAACATATCTTCCATTAACTGAAAATTGTGTTGCTGAAGCTGCACGCAAAGTTTAGTGTAATTTTTAATAATGTAAAATACTTCAAGGTAATCAGACGCTATGAATGCAGTTTTGCTCTCAGTGGTTATTAATGTTGGCATCTATTTTAAGCAGTGTCAAAGCTAGTTTTTATGAAAAGGCACTAACGAGCAGACGGGACCACTTGGGTACAGTAAACGTTGCTCGTCGTGGAAATCCTTACTGCTTACGTCTATGTAGTAATAAGTATGTACAGGGAGTGAAATGTCTTTCATTATACCACCGTCAGTTTCAGTCTGTACTATCCAAACAAGAATGAGGATGAACTTCCATTAATTGAAATTTTGAATTGAAAACACTTTTTTCACTAAATATATTTTGTGATATTTTTAACACTTACATAATGTTTACATGGTAACCGTAGATAGTTGGCTGGTTATGTATAGCATAAACACGACCAGTTGTTTGCACATGAAAAAAGGCGTGTCTCTACATCCCCTCTAAACTAAAAATAGAAAACATTGAGGGTAGGTCACTGTGACACTTTTATGCCTAAAATAACAATTTTACGTTTCCGGAAAAATGGCAAAAACGAAATCCTTGTAGATTTAACATGTTCGTTCGTCCGTCCGTCAGCATGTAGACACACACAAAATACGCACACGCACACGCACACGCACACGCACTCGCACACGCACACGCACACGCACATGCACACGCAAACACGCGCACGCGCACGCACACGCACACGCACACACAATAGGAAATGTATAATATATATTAATTTTATTAAAAATAAATTATTAATTATGTTGCCCGGGGTTTGATATTTTTAATTTATTTTTTTAATTGAAATAAATGTTCCTCGGAATTGGATATATGCCCTGTTGGCGATAGGCTTGACACCTATCACATTGTGGGACGACACCCACGACCAGCCGAACTCACTAGACTTCGGCTGGTCGTGGGTGCCCTGGTTGTTCCTCTGCCTACCACTTCGGGGATATGAGCGTAGACGTAGGCAAAGGCATTTATGTGATTAGGCTGGCACATCCCAAAATATTATACATATACATTCGAAATTACACAGAAATTAAACTTTCTACATTCTATCAGAAAATCTGAGAGGAAACTAGGCATAACAACATTTTAAATTTTCAAATAGAAACTAAACACGTGAAAAGAAGTTCGCCGGGATAGTTAGTACAAATCTAAAAATTCATAATTTAAACATGATTTTTCCCATACCCATTTCATGTATTTCAAACAAATACATGAAACTGAAACTAACAAGACATCGAACCTACATATTCAAGGTATCTAAAGATAACATAGACATAACTTTAAGCTAAGGCACTGAGTATAGACCGCCTTGTCGGTCGAATAGTTAACGTATACGCATAAATCGCAAGGTTTCGATTCGATTTCCGACGAGCAAAGGATAAAATAGAATCACTCTTTAATACATACACTTAAAACTTAAAAACTAAGTGATACACAAAGGCGGCCTTATCGCCAAAACAGCGATCTCTCCCAGCCAACCTTATGTTATGGAGACATCATAAAATACATTTTGCACGATGGTGCTTTTAATACACAAAAAATAAATATAACACAGAAAATATCAATTGGAATAGAACTAATTTAAGACAAAGGAAAAAATAGATTAACGAGTCAGATTGAACGTAGAAAGTGTCGTTTAACCATATTTTTAAACATAGTAAGGGGCTATGCTGACTTCAACGGGGAGCGAGTTCCAAAGATGAAGTGATAGCGAGGGTAAAAGATCGGATATAATAGTTAGTGTTACGAGAGGGTAATTGGAGAGAAAGGTTATCACTAGATCTAAGACATTTTACCTCACTATTGTAAAAATTTAAATCTCTTCTTTAAGTACGTAGGGGCATATGGGTTAAAGAGAATAAAGTACAGGATTGAGAGAAAAGCATTTGTGTGATCAACAATTAAATGTCCGTATTTCTAGGTCAGAATGTTTGTCATGGTATTTATTAAAGTATTTCTATGCATCTATTACAATTGTTGCCTAACATCTTATTACAACCGCATGGGCGTCGCCAGGATTATTTTCAGGGGGGTGCATCTCCATCTATACATACTATCAACTAATGTAAAACATCGAAACGAACATGTATAGCAACATATATATTTACATACGAACACAAACATACATACATACATAGTCTCGAAAAGCATTACTTTCTCGCAAGTTCAGTCAGGTAATTTTTGCTATCTACTTTATTTCCGGACAGGAGGGTGCAATTGAACCCCCTTGCACCCTGCTGCCGGCGCCCAAACACGCACATAATTTGATATAATAAAAAAAGTATAATTTTCTTACTTTAGGATTTAATCTACCTAAAACTTAAAAAATGTAAGCGCATATGAAAAAAACTAATTGATACATTGGTATTGGTAAAACGTATATTACTTAAATTTATCCTGGTATATATATTTAAGTATTTCCATGTGTCTATTAGAATCTGTTTTTCCCCGTGATGTTCCGGGATCTTTTGTAGAATAGACCATCTGCCTTCCTGTACCAGGCAGCTCGTAAAAGGCGAGCATAGGCTTACCGTTACTAACACCGTGACATCTGACTAAGTTGTAGAGTCCCGCAGCGACTCGCCCGGATTGGTACCACCGCCTTTCCTATTCCTGCCGCCATAATGTCAGCGCTTGCCGTTGACGTGTTCTGGTTCGGAGGGTAAGGTAGCCGATGTACTTAATCCTATGCGAGGCCTAATATCTTAGCTTCAGTTTGGCAACGCACGCACGGCAACGTTTGTCTTCCTATATAATAAAAAAAAAGAACTGTTGACTATCATCTTATTACACGCACATCATTTGCTTACTTTGGGGTAAGATTCAATTTGTGTAAATTGTCCATGGATCTTTATTTATTTAGTTACTAGCCGTCCCGGCGAACTTCGTTCTACCCGTTCAGTTTGTATGATAAAAATTTAAATGTTGTTTTTACTAGTTTCCTCGCAGGTTTTTACTTTATCTTATCTTTTAAACTTTCCCTGGACTTAAACAAATAATTCAAAACCAAAATTAAGCAAATCTGTTCATCCGTTCTCGAGTTTTAGCGAGACGAATCATGATACTAGTACATTTGTACTAGTATAAATGTATATAGTATGTATATATAGTATATTTATACTAGTAAATTTATACATGACACTAGTAAATTTAACTTAATATTAAGCATGTATTCACAAATTACAATTTGATTATCCAATCGAGTTTAATTAGTCTGGTCGATGAAATAATTGCAACTGGCCCATTAATATTGAATCAGATGAAATTGAGTTGCGTCGATAGACAAACATAATATCCTAATCCAATATATCTATATATTAATACGTGATGCCAATTCTTTGGACCCCTTTTTACGAAAATTGCGCTGACGCAGGAGCATGAAATTTGGAACACTAATAGCTTATGTGTAGGAGAAGTGAAGAACGCTAATATTTTTCAATAATAATGCTTTTAAAGTACATTAAATCCATAAATAAAACATCAACCACACATGCATTTGAAACACATAAACAAATATATTGATGATAACGATAAAAGATCAGAGATGGCGCACTAAAAAGTTTGTTGGAAACAAAGTAGTTGGTCTTGACAAATGAAGATGGCGTTCTTTATCAACAAGATATTAAAATTTACTATAGTCGGATTTCGACCAATAGGCGACCACTAGTTTCTATTATACCTTGATGATGTTAGTGGCTCAGCTGGTTCACCAAGCACAAGTAATAATACGAGTACCTTACCATTAACACAACCCTGCGTTTCATCTTTGAATTTTTAGGGATCACAATGCTGATATTTTTTAATCATTTTTCCAATTAAAATCAAAGGAGGATATTTATACCGTAACGTACGGTCATATAATAGAATCCTGCATTAACAAAAACATTTGTATTAAACCTTTTGAAAATGATTCTACTTTGAGCTTGACGCTGAGCGCTAGCTGATCTTCTCCCTTGCGTCTGTGTAAATATCTCTCAATCCCTCAAAGACACTTAACGGTCAGTCAGTTCCGTAAGTCTGTTAAGTCTGAGTAGGGAGTGACCATTGTAGAATGCTAGTAAGTGATCATAATCCACTATTCTTGCCAACATTTTTAGAGTTTCCCGCGATTTCCCACGAATTTCATCGCCAGATCCTGACCTGGTGACCATGGAACCACCTCTGAAAAAAACGATTTTCCATACGAACATCACCTCTTTTTACCCATTCTCCCTCATTTTTTAGTGACAAAAAGCAGCCTATGTTCTTTTGTTTATCATAAAGTATCTAAATACATAGTTTCACTGTTACAGCTTTAAAAATGACGAATTTCCATATGAACATTCATCCCTTCTTTTTACCCATTCTCCCCTATTTTTTGCAATAAAACGTAGCCTATTGTTCCTCAGGGTCTATTCTATCTCTGTACCAAATTTCATCAAATTCGGTTCACTGGTTTAGGTGTGAAAGCGTAACAGACAGAGTTACTTTCGCATTTATAATATTAGTAGGGATAGGGATAGAGATAGTAATAATATGTGTGATATAAAAGAAAAAGTATCTTTACGCCCATATTCCCGAAGAGGTAGGCACATGCACAACCAGGACGCCCACGACTTGCCGAAAACACTAAGCCCCACAATGTGATAGGTGGCAAGCCTATCGCCAACCGGGCACGTATTCAATCTCGGGCAAGGTTTTTTTTTTATTAGAAAAATTGGAAATACCAAATTTTCTTTTTGTTGCCCAACCCGGGAATCGAACCCGGGATCTCATGCAGTCAAGTCCAACACCTGTACCGCTATACCACAGAGGTGATGTATTTAAAAAATGCTTTCATCATGTTGCAGACACAGAAAATCCATGGATCATATAAATTCCGCTGCCAGCACGGACCACCAGAATGCCATGGGAACAAACTCCACGCGTGTGCCATCGACATAATAGGAAATAGCACGCAAGCTGTCTTCTTCAACACCTGTCTGATGCAGTACTCTGTGTACAGAAACGGAGTTGGTGTTGACTTCGCTTCAGCGTTTAATTGGGTATGTTTAATCATCGCCATCCTGGAGCGAGCTCTGGATTATTTCTTATTAGAAATGGAGAAGTCGTAGGAAATACGTTAGTAGTCGTAGTTGTTTATTTTGTAGTTTTACATACATACATATATATCTTCACGCCAAGTCCCTTACACGTTAGGCAGAGAGTATATAGTGCTAGATCTCATGATCCTGACATACCTGTCTAGCTTCCTTCACATTCATTACCCTTTCCATACAAACACGCCGGTTTCGGAAACTCTTGACACCACCCTCAGATAATATCCGAGTGATCTGATCGTGGAAAGTCAACCTTGGTCTCTCCGGGTACCTACATCCATCCACATTCGCATTTTATATCTGCTTTGTCAATCTTTCATCTATCATTATTTCCACATCACCGAACCAGCGGAGCATGCCCTTTCGCATTTTAACACCAACACTTTCTTTCAATCCCACTCTTACTCAGATTTAACTGTTACGAATGTAACAATGTAATTTTACTGCCATTTAATTACATATATAATACACTAGCTGCTACCTCCGGCTTCGCCCGCGTTTTCACAAAAACCCGGTGTGCGATTGGGATTAAAAATAGCCTATATGTTAATCCAGGTCACAATCTATCTGTCTTCCAAATTTCAGACAAATCCGTTCAGCCATTCGAGCGTGAAAGAGTAACAAACATCTATACATCCATACTTACAAACTTTCGCATTTATAAATTAATAGGATTTTTTCAAGCCTTTTTTTATTTTCAGTGTGGATACAAGCTCAGAGTTAACCTACGGAAGATATGGAACTGCCTCTCTACTGTTCGTAGTTCGAAGCTTTTAAAAAGTTATGGCGAACAAACACTAGCTTTAAGGCCCCATTATGTGCCTTTTATAGTCGTCAATGGGTCGTCGGATGTCGGGGATAAGGCTTCTAACAATTTGATGGCAACTATTTGCCATTTACTACCAGCACCGCCGCCATCTTGTGAAATTTATAAAAAGGTTTTTTAATAGTCATTGGGATATGAAAAATTCTTTTGCTGGAAAAAACATTCCGCCTTGAACTTAATCTTGCTAAATATCGTCGTAGTTTAAGGCATAGGTGCAACTAGGATAACCATGGTAGCCATGTATAAAGGGTTATTAAAGGGAATATCCCAATAAACTCCGACTTAATTCTTTATTTCAGTTACTTTATCTGAAATAAACAAGGAAACCTTCAAACCGCCGACGGAAAAGAAAGGTGTGTGTGTGTGTGTGTGTGTGTGTGTGTGTGTGTGTGTGTGCGCGTGCGCGTGCGGGTGCGTGCGTGTATTTTTGTTTCACATGATCTAGATGGGTATTATTAGCTACGTTATAGGTTCTGTCGAGGGTTTTCTAAATTATTTCTGCTAATAATAAACATAATAACGATAGTAATACAAAGAAATTTTTAAATAAATCCAGTATAAATTTAATAAAACCCAGACATCTGAATGTTCATCAAACAAATGTCTGTCCCCGTGCCTGAACCTGAGCCTCGCAGTTGGTCGGTGGAGTTAGGCGTGTACGCTGCCCCTCGACCAACGAGGCGATCAAACGTAAGCTGTGCTTATAATGTATGTATGTATGTTTGTCCAGGTGGAATTTGGCTAGATAAATTTCATCCATTTCCCTGATACCGATTGAGCTGAAACTTTGCAAGCATTTGTATATCGGATGACAATTCAAAATTACTATGAAATGAAGCTGATCTGATAGTCATAGAAGGTAGCCATAGGAACTTTTAAATTATACTATTTCTTATAATAAAATAAATCATCATCGATACCTTGAATGGTACTAGGTTTGTCAGGATCGAGAGGGCTGGCACTCGATACTCTCTGCGTATCCTGTAAGGGACTTGGCATGAAGATATGTATGTATGAATGATGTTTCTCCAGTTTATTGCTGGGAATAGTCCTTAAAAGTCCTTAGTCAAAACTTATCATTTAATTTATTAAAACGAGACAATTTCGGAGACTCTTGACACCACCCTCGAATTAATTAATCTTAACCGACTTCGAACATAAGAGGAGGTTATACATTCGACTTCTATTTTTCATGAATGTCAATCGATATATCTGTCATTTAATAAACCATTTTTAAATATTTTTAAGAGCATACTTTCGAAGTGTTCCCATTGACACTAAGTCAAGATCTATTTATTTATTTATTCTTTATCTATATATACAGAAATATAAGATATAAAACAAAAAAAAACGTTACAAAAAATTACAAATGGCTGTCTTTTTGCTCAAAGACAACCAGGGCAGGAAATTAAAGAATTACAAAATAATATTAATAATAAATTATCGTAGGTAACTTTACGCCCATATCCCCGAAGAAGTAGGCAAAGGCATAACCGGGGCACCCACGACTAGCAGAAGACACTAAGACCCACAATGTGATAGGTGGTAAACCTATCGCCAACCGGGCACGTATCCAATCCCGAGCAACGTTTGTTTTAGTAGAAAATTGAAAAAAGCCAGTTTTGTTCTTTTTGTTGCCCGACCCGGGAATCGAACCTGGGATCTCGTGCAGTCAAGTCCAACAAGCGGACCGCTATACCACAGAGGCGACTAATTATTATCTTGTGATGGGATGCCTGGAAAATCTTGACAAATACTCCATTTTTGTGTACTAACCTAGTTGATATAGTTATCAAAATTGAATAATTTTTCAGTGCTCAAATTATATCTAATTAACTAGCAGCCCATTCCAGCTTTGTACGGGTGAACAAACGTCTATGTTATTATGAATATATACCTAACTTTCTCTTGAATCACTCTATCTATTTATAAAACCACATTAAAATTCATTTCGTTGTTTTAAATATAGGAATACGTCATAGGGACAGACAGCAGAAAGCAACTCTTTCAACTATGTAGTGATTTACTAATCGCTTCATAAATTGTGTTATTTTTTAAAAAAGTCCATTGGAAAAGTTTGTTAAGTTTAATTTAAAAAAAACGCTATAAATCTCTCTTCTATTTTCCTTAAAATTCATATTGAAATAAACCTGAAAACATTGACGCAAACATAATGTTCACAAAAAATAGTTTTCTTTTCATTTCAACAGCGGCGAGTTTCTAAATGTTTGCTCTTTAATTTATCACAGGCTCTTTTTTTTTAGTTCCAGCTGTTTTTTGCCTCTTTGTCTAAGCGGACCAATGTTGGATTGACTTTTTTAGGTACCGGGTTCGATTCCCGGCAATCTCCATCAATGAATCTCCATTTCGCGTAGTCATTGCATCATGATGGAACGGATGGAATAATTTTAATAATACTTTTTTGTTGTATTAGTCTTTCTCAGGAGAAGAATTATATAGAGATAAAAACTCGGATAATTGCTGGAAAAGTAAGAAAAACTACACTTCAATTTTGACGCTACAAACTGTTAGTAGCTGTTAATGTACAGCTTTACGAAGTTCGCCGGTTCGGCTTATTTTTTAATAAAAATAAAGATTCGTGAAGATACTTTAAAACTGCTATGTTTGTTTATGAAAAAACGACGTTATTTCATGATTGTTGAATGAAAAACTATTGAAAAAACTTCTGTTAACTTAGAGATGAAACTTTGCTTATACTTTAGGTGCTTGATAACACCGCCATACCTATTGGTGTTAACATAGCGTTACCTCTTGGCCACGGGAACCGGCGGTGCGACCGACGAGGCGTCTGGCGAGGCGGCAATTCGCGCCCCACCGGCAGCAGGCCACGGGCAGTCGCGTTCGCCGCCTCGACCAGTAATGTCCCATAGTGAAATGTTTTTTGTATGGTATTGGAAGGCAAACAAGCAGACGGATTTCCTGAAGGTAAGAAATTAACGTCGCCTAGAGACACCGAACGTGGTAATGGTGCGTTGCCAATATGAGGCCCTGATGATGCCTAGAACAAAAGTAAGTTCTACCAACTAGACTGATGTCACGGTGTTAGTGACAGTAAACCTATGCTCGCGCTTTTCGAGCTGCCTGGCAGGAAGGATTCTATCTAGGTATTCTTCAAAGGAACCCGGACCGACACAGAGACTAGGATCTTTATCGAAATTATCTCGACATTGCTTACAAGGTAATATTTATTTAGTTCAAGACCTAATATTTTGAAGAGATTGTGGAGTACATGGTTAAAATAAGAATCGAGGTATTTATCGAGAATTCTACAAGTAGTACAAGGAATACAGAAATCAGAATAAATCCAGAAAAACTTTTCAAATTTACGAGAATGACTATTGAAAAATTTGATTACATTCTTACTATATATTCTACCTGAATTGTCAAATGTAAAAAATATTTTTGATATTAGGTATTTACAGCATTTCAGCAATAAAAATCTCCGTGTTCATTATTCGCGGTTAAAACAACTAAACTCATTTAATCACAGCGATATTCGCCGCGACTGCCGCTCGACTCCGTGGATAGTGCCAGTTAGCGCCGTACTGATTCATACCGCATACGTTTGTAATTTGTTTAGCTCGCCCGCCGCGCCGCCAGTCGTCCCCGCGATTCGCTCGATACATTTCGCAGGTCGCCGCGGCCCGTGGCATGCTAATGCCATACATTTGTTTCAGTCGCCAGAAGCGCCGCCAGCCGCACAGCGCTAATATTGGCTTTAGCGAATTTCTCGTGGCCAGGCCGTTAGTTCTTACCAATGGCATATCCCGTGCTGGGGTTAGGATATCCGGTGGACCGACACATGTGTTTAAAATCCTGGCCAAAACATAGCGACGCATCAGTAAAATCTATCTGTATCTGGTGGTATCTACGAACCACGGTTTCGGACATTCAGGATAGCGGTCTGCTTATTTGCTATATTATAACATAAAAGATTGGTACTTAGCAAAACTGGGCATCAA